>JAGFPH010001197.1:170339-195403 GCA_018207615.1 Philaenus spumarius
ATTGGAATGAAATTTGGTATGTAGCTTCCTCTAGGGCCATAAGTGTTCACTAAAAAAGGGTTTTAAAAAATTGGAAATTTTAGAGGGGTTTGGAGGGTAAAAATTATTAAATCACTATTTCTCAAAAATTTCCGAACAGATTGGATTGAAATTTGGTATGTAGCTTCCTCTAGGGCCATAGGCGCTTGCTAAGAGAGGGTTTAAAAAAATTCGAAATTTTAGGGGGGTTTGGGGATCAAAGTTATTAAATCACGATTTCTTCAAAACTACCGAACGGATTGGAATGAAATTTGTTATGTAGCTTCCTCTAGGGCCATAGGTGCTCACTAGGCGAAATTTTGGGAGGGGTATGGTGGATCAAAGTTACTAAAATCATAATTTCAGATCTTGTATTATTATGACAATAGTGCTTTTATTATTTAAGATCTATATATATATAAAAGCCAAATACCACTCACTGACTGAACACTTAAAAAAAGAATACACTTATGTTAGAAAGACTGAAAATACCAACCACCACGGGCAACGCAGTACGGGTCAGCTAGTTATTTATATGGGAGAGTTTTTGCCCTTAGTTTGAGAGCATCATTCAACGTATTGTATACAACTTGTTCTTTTTCATTGCAGGTAAGCAACAGATCTTTACTTCAAGACAAGACAAAAACTGCAGTCAAGTAAGATGATTTTAGAATACATACAATTATTAAACCTCAGGGGGGGGGGGGGGGTGTAGCAAACAGATTATTGTATGTTATGATATTTTCACGGGAATGACTATTGATTAGGCTCTATTTTTTATTTTTATATTTAATTTAAAAAAAAAAATTGTGATACTTTAAAGCTGTGTTTCAAACTGGTCAAATAGGCCTGGTAAAGAATAAAGTTGGCACAATTTTAATAGTGATAGGTGTTTGCATTATGATACAGTATGCCCTGTTCGTTGTTTGTGTAAATTACTACTACCTAACCTAGAAAAACTCTTGTTTGTGAAAAATAAATGTACCTGATTCTAAATTTGCAAATTTGGTTGTTATGGCAACAAATAAAAATGATTTCATGAAACGTTTGTTGGTGCGGTATATTAGGCCTAACCTAAAAACTGTGTTAAACTTTTGATCCAAATCAGCTGTTTTATTTGCAATTAACGCAAGCTTTTATTTGTTTGTGTGTGAAACAAGTGTTGGTCGGTCTAGACCTAACTTAAAAATTATTTTGTTCTAAGCCGGACATCCGAATCAACTGTTTTATCTGTTATTTTGTTCAATTGGTTTCTATGGTAATTGAAGAAATATGTGTTGGGTCATCAGTGTATGTAGGCCTAACCTAAAATTATGTTTAATTTATTTTACCTGCCTTAACGGCAACATACATAATTTAGGTTTTTGTGCACATATTTGGTACAGTACGTTTTGAATGATATAAGTTTCATCTTTCAATTTTTAGTTTTTCATAATGTTGTCTTATTTATTGGTAATTATAGCTGTTATGGGTTTAACGCCAAACTTTCATCCTGTGAATTTTCTTCGACTAAATTTACAAATATTTAAATAAAAAAATGTTTTTATCCAAATTAATTCTAGCCGATGTTACTCAGGGATAGGGTAGTTTTTTTATTTAAAAAAAAATCAATTGGTTCAGTAGTTCAAGAGTTCAGTACCCCCTACATACAAACAAACAAATTTTACCTCTTTATAATATTAATATAGATAAGTGACGGCTTTCCTTCCATAAAGAGACTCATTTTTATATTCTACAGTTTCCCGGGCTAAAAATGTTTTTGTGTTAAAGCAATTTTCGAATAGTTTTGTACAACATTCTCTAGAAAGTGTTACCTTTCCGGAAACCCAAACTACTAAATTCATGCCCATCGTTAAGTTTTAGGAAACTATCTTTGTCAAAGCAGTTGTGCCAAGATTCTAACGTACCTACACTGCGCGCGGAATATCTTGAGCTGTGGCCTACGTCACTGGAGGGGAGGGATTCCGTCCGTCTTGATAGTGACTTAGTATAATAGCTAAGTTAAATAAAATGACAGCAAATGTACCCTACATACAATATTGAAGTATTTAGGCCTACTGTGTTTGTATAGGATGCAGGGTTGAACAAACCAATTATTACACATGACTTAACTATTAGCCTTCATTCGATTGTTTTGATAGTTACACCTTCCGATAGAGAATCAAAAGAGCTACAAAAAAGGTGTCTTGAATTGTTTTGTTAAAATGTACTGTTTTTGAGTAATTTAGATTTTAAATTTTCAAACAGACACCATTTTGAAAATAAAAATTGTAAAAAATAAATTTATTTCCTGGAATTAGATCTTTGTGTCATAAAGCTATGTACCAAATTGCAATTTATTACAAAGAGTCGTTCTCAAATTAAAAATTGTTATGTGAAAAAATAAAAATGGCGGCTGTACGGATAACTGTTGTTTTGGAAATTTTAAACGTAATATTTTTTTTGTTCTTTGGTCCAGGAATAATACCTGAAAAGGTTAGTAGAGAGTTCGGGGACATCCTGTATATATATGTGTCCGCACTCTAGTGGCCGCATTTTAAGTCTGATTTGGTACAGAGGTTAGTAGTCTAAGTCTCTTTGGACGAGTTCGTTAGCCAAAAAACCCAACAACCGGAACACGTTTTTGGGCCGGAAGTATCTATTTTTTAGATTTTTCGTAACTTACTAGAATTAAACCTTTTAGGTTTTTGTGTAAAATAATTAATGCAGGATATTATTCTGCATATTTTGTTTTTTACACGACCTTATAGCTCGCTTGGTTCCCTCAGAACCGATCAAAACGTAAAAAAGTGGAAGATTTTACGGCGGGGGCCTCTTCTGATCGGCCAAGTTTGTACGCTGCGAGCGAAGCGAAGCAGTCCAATCTGAGGCTGCAAGCGGAACGAAGCAGCCCGTGAGTTGAAGCTGGAGGCTTAGGTGCAAACTAATTCTGCTGACATATTTCGTTTAGCGTTTTTGTTAAATAGTTGGTTGAAACCCTAAAACATATAAATTTAATTTTGGAAATTTGCCGAACTTACGCCAGCAGTTTTATTATTTAAAAGAAGACACTATTATGTTAAGAGTAAAACTATATGCCTAATATATGAATCAAACTCGGCTTGGTTTGGTAAAATACGAGTACTACATTACTAATAAGGACAATAAAAAGAGAGATCACTTTGTTAGATATGGGAGTCACGTAGAGTTGAGAAGGCGATGGCTTAAAATAAGAATGTTGGAGGAAATGTGTTAAGAACAGAACGTCGGACGTGATGAAAATGTTTCCTGAACAACAGTAGTAGACAGGAGTGTAAAGGTTCGTACTTTGCCATTAACTGATATTATAAACAATGTGTTGGTACAGTATGTCTTTGGTGGTCAAATACGATTTAGTATTTCTCTATTTCAGGGATATTAAGGTTCTATCGACCTTTCCTTATGAACTATATAGAGATTCCAGCAATTAGAGATTTTTTATGCTAAAAAATTTAACAGCAAACCGATTGCGTTATGACTTAAGGAATAGTTTGTAGATGAAAATACCACCTTCGGACACCTCTGGCAAGTTTTACGTTTTGGCAACTGCTCCCAATTTTACATTCAAACTTGATTATTGTTTTTATAAAAAAAAGTCAGGGCTGATAGTAATAACAATAATAAGTACTTCAAAAATATTTAATAATTAAATATTTGGTGAAAGTTTTCATTACCACCCTACGCCGGTGAGCGGACATTAGACCACATGGACATTCGACCATAGCGGACATTCGGCCACACTTTTGGGGCAACTAACTGGGTTGGGTCAGCTAGGGATGTATAAATATTCCTCGCCGGACAATCCACCACACCTTTAAAGAAGGGTGGGGGGAGGGTGTTTGACGATATTAAAGGGGATGGTCGGTTAAAGTGATTCATTTATGTTTTTCCGTAAAGTGTCACCCTTTGGATAACGGGACAAAGTATTAGGGGGTGGGCCCGTTCCGCACCCAGTTTAGGTTAGGTTAGGATCTGTTAATTTGTTATAATATTGAAATGGATAAAATCTAGTTTAATTTCATTAATACTTTAGAAAATAACAATAAAACAGAATAACATAATATTGGAAAATTGCAATAACAGTTTTCTAGTCATAAAATGGATTGATAGCTTAATACCAGGAACCAAACCAAAGGCTTAAATGATACTTATTACTTACTAGGTTGTGATGTTTTTGTTTACAAACATACCCGTAAATGAGATTCACCTGTGATATAATAAACTAATTTGGCAAAACTTATTATGAGGACGAGACGGAGTAATGTAGTTAGTCTTGAAGTAGGCTAGTGTAGTGTAGTAGTAGCGGATGCACCAGCCCTCGGGCCTACGACCATCCCCTTTAATATCTTCCAACCCCCTCCCCCACCCTTCCTTAAAAATGTGGCGGATTGTCCGGCGAGTAATATTTACATATCCCTAGCTGACCCAACCCAGGTAGTTGCCCCAAAAGTGTGGTCGAATGTCCGCATATTTTCATATGTGGTCGAATGTCCGTGTGGTCTAATGTCCGGTAACCCCATACGCCATATTATTGCGGCGGAGGTGCCAACGTATACATTAGAAAATGCTATAATACATAATTGTAATGTTCCGTTCTATTTCTAAACGTCTTGAATAAATGAAAAAAGAAAATATAACTAACGAAATTTAAAGTAATTAATTATGAACAGAAAATAAAATCCTTTAAACTTAAACTCAATTCACAACTTATTTAACTAAGGAACGTATCTTTTCAATTGGACTGCGAATACGAACGTAAATAAATAGATTGGTGGATTTCGCTATTCCTACTACTTATCTTCAACGAACATCCATATCTTTAACCGATTAAAAATGGCTGCCAAAAACAACGAAATCGTGTTTTCCGATTTTGCCCCATTTTGCTGTATTTAAAAAAAATACCAATTCTTCTTCTAACTGATTCAGAATTAAATAAGCTTTCAAACGATTTGCCACACAACGATATTTGGAAGTATTAACAAATTTTGAGTTACGGCCATTTTGATTTTTAAAAATTGATATCGAGTGGTTCAACCAAATACAGTCGTGTGGCGTATCGTTTGAAAGCTTATTTAATTCTGAATCCAAAAAGAATAATAATTAGTATAAAAACATAGTACAGCAAAATAGGACAAAATCTGAAAACACGATTTCGTTGTTTTTTGCCGCCATTTTTAATCGGCTAAAGATATGGATGTGCAAATTTCACCGTTGGGTTTCTTTTGAAATTCTAAATCGAAATAATGTATCACATGACCACCTTCCCAATTAAAAAAAATGAAGTTCATTCCAAGATGGCGGAAAAATATTTCAAACTCACCAAAACGTGGTTCTTTAATGGTTGCGAATAACTGCTTTTATTTCTATCTCATAAGACTCGTACTTTTTGAGATATTAAGCTGTATCCAGACTTTTAGTTCACCCTGTGTAAGTTAGTAACGTCAATTAAGTTGTTTTGTATAACAGAAATACAGTCATAAAAAAACCCTGAAGTTCTAACTTATAGTTTTTAGTCACAGTACGTCTAAATGCATTCAATAGTAGAATATGCTTAGGTTGGCAGCACTACTCTATTTCCTAAAAAAAGGTCGTCGTCTGTAAACATATCAGCTGAGGGTCGGAACAAAAATTTACGCCAAATTTGATTTATTTGATTTGTCGTGTAATTGTCAGTAAGACTACATGTTTTAGAACCGTAACGCCATCATCAAGTTTTTTACTTTCTCACTATACTATAGTATAGAGAAAGTATAGTGATCGCAAAAAAAATCGATGTTGAGATTTTTGTGGATATATCCGTTTTAGGACCCCCTGAGTCTAAAACGTGGTTTTTGCAAAATGTCTGTCTGTATGTATGTATGTATACAAAGCTAGAGTGAAAACTATTCGATCGATTTCAAACAAATTTGCACCAGACATGTCAAGTAGGCCTGTATAGATGCACGAAAAAGGGTTTTGAACAATTTTGAAAAACAACCCCCAAAAAATCAGTTATTTTTTTTATAAAAAAAACGGCTCTAACGATTTTGATCAAATTAGGCTTATTTTGTGGCCTTTAATGTGCCCTACCATATGCAAAAACCCGCATCTTTCTAAAAATTCTCGTTTAGCTAATAATAATAATAATAACTGATTTTTGGGGTTTGTTTGGCCATAAAGGGGGTTGTTTTTCAAAATTTTTCAAAACCTTTTTACGTGCATCTATAAATACCTAATTGACGTGTTTTTTGCAAATTTGTTCGAAATCGATCGAATAGTTTTCTCTCTAGATAATAATAATAATTATTATTAGTTAATCTCCAACTTTAATAAAAGTATACAAAGCTAGAGAGAAAACTATTCGATCGATTTTAACCAAATTTGCACCAGACATGTCCAGTAGGCCTGTATAGATGCACGAAAAAGGGTTTTGAAAAAATTTGAAAAACAACCTCCTTTTTGGCCAAAAAACCCCCAAAAAATCAGTTATTATTTTTTTATAAAAAAACGTCTCTAACGATTTTGATAAAATTTTCCTTTTTTGTAGCCTTTAATGTGCCTTACCATGTACAAAAACCCGCATCTTTCTAAAAATTCTCGTTTATCTAATAATAATAATAATAACTGATTTTTGGGGGTTTTTTTGCCATAAAACGGGTTGTTTTTCAAAATTTTCAAAACCTTTTTACGTGCATCTATAAAGACCTAATTGACGTGTTTGGTGCAAATTTTTTCGAAATCGATCGAATAGTTTTCTCTCTAGATAATAATAATAATATTTATTAGTTAATCTCCAACTTTAATAAAAAAACTCTCCTACCCCACCCTACAAGTCACAGTGAATCTGTTTAGTAATTTAAATGTGTTTGTGAGAAAGTATGTGCCAGTTCCTGGTACCGTTTATTTAGTTTTACTTTGAAGAGATTGTCGCACATTTAGTGTTGTAATATAAGTAAATTATCTAGTGTTTTTATTTTCTTCACCATATTTAAATGGGAATATAAGAAGGACGATAGAAATAATCATACTTTTGAACCCTTTGTATATTTCATATAAGTTTTAGTAGCGTTCATTGGTTTATTTGTGTCGTATAATATTTCAACGACAAATAAACATAATCAAGGTTGCTTTTATATAAAGCTGACATACATATAGGTCGCCAATGGTAAGAATGCTAGACAAGTCTCTAAAACCCAGTCACAAAACATTGGTTCCGTGAAAAGTAGAATTAATATACAAAATAATTATTATTATGTCCAACTGATAATGATTTATTTCATATTATATCAATGAGAAGTATTACGGCATTTAATGCAATGAACACGCAAGAAAAAGCAAGCGCAACAGTTTGATAAAGTAAATAGCTGATGTTTTCGAGATTGGTAGTAGTTTGCCCAAGACCAATCGTTAGACGCTGCATTCACGTGATGGAAATTGGATGAAAGGTAACTTCATTGTTATTCCATACAGTAAAGAAGAATCAACTTAAAAACAAAAACTTTTCCGAATATGGAGCAATTGCGTTCCTTCGTCAAAGAGTAACGACCACACAAAGTTTACACCATACAAATATACAGTGTGTGCCGTAAGTCAAGTGCCAACATTCGTGAAATGGTTCTATGGGTCAAAATAAGGTGAAAATCAAGAATACATTTTTTCCAGAAACGCTCCGTTTTCCAGATGACCGTCATTTTGTTTCTTTAAAAAAATAAATCATATCTAGAGAACGGTTTTGGCCGATTGAGTTCAAACTAGGCATGAAGTTTAACCTTGAACAATGATATATTTTTAGAGAAATTAACGATTATATCCAATCATGCGTTTCAAAATAGTGACTGTTTGAAAATTTCAAACCTGAATTATCCCAAAAACGTACATTTTAACAAAAATATCAATACACCTTTTCTGCAGCCCTTTTAATTCCCCATTTGGCTGTGTAACTGTCAAAACAATCGGATGAAGGAAAATAGTTAAGTTATGTGTAATAAATGGTTTGTTCAATTCTATACTTCAAATTACTTGTGTTTTTTATTTAAGTATTAAAAGTGGTTTGATGGACAATTTAAAATATGTATTATATAATTTGTTTGTAATAACAGCATACGTGCCCATCATATCGTTGTGTTTACTGTTTTGGTATAGGATGACGGGTTGAACAAACAAATTATTAGGCATAACTTAACTATTATACTTCACTCGATTGTTTTGAGTTTACACAGTCCGATAGGGAACTAAAAAGGGCTACAAAAAAGGTGTCTTGACATTTTTTGTTAAAATGTACGGTTTAGGGTAACTCTGGTTTGAAATTATCGAACAGCCGTCATTTTGAAACACCTGATTGGATGTAACCGTTTATTTTCCTTAAAATAGATCATTGTACATGCGTAGTTTGAACTCAATCAGCCAAACAGTTCTCTAGGTATGAATTATTTTGTAAAAGAAACAACGTGGCGTATATCTGGAAAACGAAGCTTTGTTGGGGAAAATGTATTCTTGATTTTCGCTTCATTTTACTCATTGAACCATTTGCCGATGTTTGGCACTTTACTTACGGGACACCCTGTATATGTTAGTCTATTCAGACGAAATTTTTCTTGATTAGTGCAGTAATTCTTTTCACATTTTGTTATTTATCTGTCTGTCATTGTAATCGTTTACCATAACGTCTTGTCTTTATTAAAAGACTAGTTTACCTGGCAATACTTCGCTATTGTTTTATTTAATTTTAAGAGTGGTTATCCCATTTCATCCATTTGACTTACGTAATCGAATTGCAAATGTTTTTTTTTATATCAATTAAGAATAACATTACATAATTTTAGCTTTATAACTTGTGGGAAGTTAGTTTAATTTATACTTATTGTACGTATAAGCGCAGCAACTCCATTTCAACCACTTCCAATTGTGAATCTAAACCATCCAGGGACCCACTCAAACACATACACAAAATTTCATCAAAATTGGTCCAGTCGTTTAGGAGGAGTTCAGTGACATACACACGTACAGAAAAATTATACCGGGTGTCCCATAAAGCCCCCCCTCTTTAATTGTTGAACGACTGTAAATTTTCAAACAATCTTTGGTAAATGTTACTAACATAAGTCACAGTACTCTTTTATGTGGTTTAGGGTTTCAACCCTCACCCCTAAATAGGGGTTGCTGGGGGTAGTTTTTATTTTCAAATAGCAACCCCTAGCAAGTTGCATATCATTTTAAAGAGGGTAAAAAAGAAAATGAATGCCGCAAAATAGACCTCTTTATGACTTCTAAAACTAAAGTTATGGTAAAAAATATATCACCGTAATTAGATTGTTGAACTATCCCCCACTAAAAATAACAACAAACTCTAAAATTTAACAACTAAGCTCTAGAGTGACCGTTGTCAGGAAACATTTTCAGTGTCCTTAGCTTAAGTCGTACACTGTTATTTTTAGTGGGGGATAGTTCAACAATCTAATTACGGTGATACATTTTTTACCATAACTTTAGTTTGAGAAGTCATAGAGAGGTCTAGTTTGCGGCATTCATATTCATTTATTTACCCTCTTTAAAATGATATGCAACTTGCTAGGGGTTGCTATTTGGAAATAAAAAACTATCCCCAGCAACCCCTATTTAGGGGTGAGGGTTGAAACCCTAAACCATATAAAAAAGTACTTTGACGTATGTTAGTAACATTTACCAAAGATTGTTTGAAAATTTACAGTCGTTCAAAAATTAAAGAGGGGGGCCTTTATGGTACACCCGGTATATATAAAGATGAAGATAAAAATGTTATATTTTAGTTTCATTCAGATTATTTGTTTAGTATTCAATATAATTATGTTTAAACTAATGTAATGTTTGTTGGTATGTTGAATGTCAAAGATATGTTGAATCACTTTGTAACATCTATGTAAGGCTAATTCAGGATGTAACAAAGTGGTTCATATAGATTTTGTAATTTTAAATTTATAGGCCTAATTAGTATAAGATACCTTTTACTATTTAAATATACAATTATATATCAAAATGAAGATAAAAATATGATCTTTAATGACTTTTAGGTCATTCAGACCTAATTATATTGTTTCTTTAGTTTTCAATATAATTATGTTTATGGTTATGCCTGGTGACAAATTGTTTATTATTACTATTTTTGAAAGCGAAAATATGATTTGAAAAGTATTCATAGATAAAATATATTTTATATAAACAATATTTTAAACAGCACATCTCTGAGTATATCGATACGTAACAACCGATGTTTGAATTAAATTATAATACAGAAGGCTAAACATTTTTCATTCATTTTTGTTTATTTTTGGTTTGTCAATTTAACCTAAAAAGCGGTTGGTTTTTGAAGAATAAGAAACTGATTATAAATTTGCTAAGTAAAGTTGGTATGGTAATGAATGTAAACAAACATGAGTTGCTAAGCTTTTTATCCGAATAGCTGTTTTTGAGAGTTGTAGTGTCGGGTTCACACAAAAATCCCATAAGAAAAAGAATGTTAAATTTTTCCCAAATTTTAAAATTTTCCTCGAATTTTTCAATTTTTTTTATAAAAACCTAATTCGGACTATTAAAACGAACATTTTAAAACAAAAAATAGCCAAATTGGTCCAGCCATTCTGAAGTGATGCGCATACCAACGAACAACATTTCATTTTTACTTTCTCCCCCCTATACGTAGTATATGGGGAAAGTATTGTTTTCCTCCAAATTTTCGAATTTGAATTTTTAGTGGAATTATCTGTTTTGGTGCTCCCTGAACCCCAAAAGTGTTTTTTTTGTGATGTCTGTCTGTGTGTCTGTTAGGATGTGTACAGAGCTGGAGACCACATCAACAGTACGATTTTGATGAAATTAGGTATGTAGGTGTAGTTCTGGAATATCTCCAGGCGTTTTTTAAATTTTTTCAAATTTTTGATTTTTAAGGGGTTTTACCCCCCAAAATTACCAAAAAACGAGAAAACTCAAAATTTCTCAAAAACGGCTCTAACGATTTTGATAAAATTTGACATATTTGTAGCCCCTAGTGTACCCCTACCATATGCAAAAAACCGCATCTTTCTAAAAAATTCTCGTTTAGGCAATAATAATAATAACTAATTTTTGGGTTTTTTTTATTGCCAAAAACGGAGTTGTTTTTCAGTATTTTTCAAAATATTTTTTAGTGCATCTATACAGGCCAAATTGACATGTTTAGTGCAAATTTGTTCGAAATCGATCGAATAGTTTTAATAATAATAATAATAATATTATTATAATATAATATGGATGTGTGTTACATGCATCTAATATTTTCCATGGTATATCCTACTTTTGCATTTCTAAATAACCACCTCCTATGCTACTCTTGGGAAGGTATAAAGTTTCAACTGGGAGAAAGTATGTGGCAGTTATCTGGTACCGTTTATTATTATATAGATTACTTAGTCTCACCGTTGTCAGATCTGTTATATTATAGTATCAGTAAATGGTTTAGTAATGGTATGAAGGCTATCTAAACCCTTCAAAGTTTACATTTAAATTCATTAACGAATTTCAAAGGCAATGTAATCCATCAACGAATGAAGAGCTATAAACAAAGCTAAGGAAGTTGCTATAGTTGCAAACCCTCGCTGAATGTCATTATCCTGTAATGTCGTGTATCCTATTATAGGTAAGAGTGGCCGTTGTAGGGAATGTAAATATGTAGGAGGCAATGCTTTTAAACTCTGTCTGAGCGTCTGGTTATGTGTATAGTGGGGTGGGATAGCTGGAAAATATTTCACATCTGGCAACCAATGCGCCCCTTTGGATTTAGATAGTGCATGGGTAGAAGGGTCTAAAAAGCCCGGGACACAAATTTTCCTGGCCCTCTAGCGGTGTTGATGACGTAATCAATATAGCCGCTAAAGTTGTTTGACACGCTTCTACATTTCCTTATATAACTCGGGTTTGTATTTTGATATCAAAATATATTGTTAGTGATTATTAATGAGGAGAAAACGCGCTTTCCAATTGTATATATGTGACATAATTGTTTAGGTTCATAATACCAGAACTATTTTTAACTTTATTAAACTTTTTGTTTTAGATTTTTTTTAAACATTTTGCTTAATAACTTGGAATCCGTTACATGTAGCTGAAAACGTGTCCTTTACTCTGGGTACTGCTAGAGGGCCAGGAAAATTTGTGTCCCGGGCTTTTAGACTCGTCTACACCCATGTACTAACTAAATCCAAAGGGGCGCATTGGTTGCCAGATGTGAAATATTTTGGTACAATTTTCAGCTATCTCACCCCACTAGTAGGTCTTTATTAAAAGTTACACCTTTATTGGCTTGCAATACCACTCAATTCGTCAGTGAGCGACCTTGACAAGACTGGCCGTGTGCTATTGTATTATTTATTAGTAAGATAGCTTGTAAACATTTTTGTGTGTACTATTGGTGGTCTTATTTTTGGCTTTCGCCATATGCGTGCAGCAGTTAATTTTTCCGGAACTCCAGTGTAAGTAAGTTTTACTATCGCTTTTCTACAAGACCAACAATAATATAAAAACTTAAACTGAATCATACTACATCTTCTATGAAATATAGACATAATTTGACAATATTGTGATTAGAATGTAGTAAGTTGTAACTACTGTATATAAAACACATGTATGGGACAACAATAATAATAGCAAGAAGACGCAAATAAAAAATAATCCAGGTGTGCTTATAACCTAACGGGAGAAATGTAAACTTCTATGGCGATATTTTGATAAATATAAAATATATTACGGAAATTATTTTGGTTGCTAAAAAAATCATGCATAAAAAAAAATGTGCAAAGTACACAAAATTTTATTATTTTAACACTAGGTACCAAGTAAACTATTTTAACACAACTTACAAAATGAGGAAGCACAATGTCCATTTCAGAGGTATTACCAAGTAAACTATTTTAAACCAACTTACGAAATGAGGAAGCACAATGTCCATTTCAGACGTATTACCAAGCAAACTATTTTAACGCAACTTACAATATGATGAAGCACAATGTCCATTTCAGAGGTAAAACTATTTCCAAGTAAACTATTTTAAAATAACTTACGAAATGAGGTAGCCCAATATCCATTTCAGAGGTATTACCAAGTAAACTATTTTAAATTGCCTTACGAAATAAGGAAGCATAATGTCCATTTCAGAGGTATTTCCAAGTAAAATATATACTCTTGCTATATGCATGAGTATATTATATGTATTGTAGCATATAAAACACTCGAATGCATTTGATCAATTTATTTTTATGTAACTTATGTGTTTTTTTCAAAGTCAACCTTGAGTCAACAAACAAACCTAAATATTTGATATAATCAACCTGTTCTGTAGAATTGCAGTTTATAGCAAAAGTCGTATCCATGTTTTTCTCTTTTTAAATTTTTTCACCTAGTGAATGTGCAAATACCTTTAAGAAATATTATTAACTTACAGTTTTTATATTTTAAGAATTACAGTCGTGGTCATAGAAATTGCATCACCTATGATTGTTATCTTTTTGATCCTAAATGTGTAAACAAATCTTAAATAAATGTATTGCAAAGCCTAAGAATAAAGATGAGCTGAAACAGGCAGTCGAAAAAGTGTAGAATGAGGAGTTTAGTGACGAAATCATAAAAAATTTGATCAACTCAATGCCAAACAGGATCGCCTCAGTTATCACGGCTAATGGCGGTTCGACAAAATACTAGTTTATATTAATATTTCAATAATTATATTTTTAATGTTTTTATAAAATTTGTCTAATTAAATTCATATGAGTAGGTATGTAAAAAACAATTTTTCCTTAAATTCTTCGTTAACACTAAAATTATTATTTATCATTTTATGAATATTATTTATTTCGGTTTTAACCTTTTTTCATGGCTCATAACAGACTCTTTTCATTTGCAAAACATTTTAAAATTATCAAAAGGTAAGAACAACATTGGTTTAAGGAGATCCTTCATTATTTTTAAGGGATGTAATTTCTATGATCACGACTGAATATTATAGATGTTCATGAAAACAACTTTGCTGGAAATTACCACAGTTTATCTTGAAAGTTAGTCAAACCGCAGAACTTGAATTTAGTGATTGGATGAGGTTGCTGATTATAGAAGTGTGGTTTATGGATTCGGAAGTTAAACGCGGTAAAGTGAACCTTTACGGTTTCTCTCAATGTTTAGCACAATATTCTGAGGAAAAGTGTCATATCATCAACACTGAAAACTTACGATGGAAAATTAACTTACACCTAGCACATAGCAAACAATGCTTATTTTAAATTAAATCTATTCGTACTGGGGAAATACACATGATTTCTTTGTCGTCCGTGGATGGTGAGGTAAGGGAAATGGATGTAGGTTAGGAGGAGGCTTAGGTATGCAATAGAGTTTTACGCGTTATGTTCGTAAAGTGAATCTTTATTGTAGTAATTCACTACTTCTCAAAAAGTCAGTTGACTTCCTTATGGTATTAAGACCTAAATGTATTTTATTGTACTAGAACCAAAAAAGTATTATATGTAATTGACATGTTTGGTGCAAATTTGTTCGCAATCGATCGAATAGTTTTCTCTCTAGCTTTGTATACATACAGACACACATTTTGAAAAAAATACTTTTTTTTTTTACTCAGAGGGTCCCAAAACGGATATTTCCAAAAATCTCAACATCGATTTTTTTTGCGATCACTATACTTTCTCTATACTAACACTTTTTCCCTTGGATTTCTTATTTTTTCAGTCAAAATTTTAAAGACTGATTACTGATCAAGATTTTAAAGGGTTTTTAATTTACTACGTTTCCATTAAAAGTGCAGCATTTCATGCAATGATTTACAAAATATAAGCGAAAAACCAAAAAATGTATTTTTTTTCACGGTTTTTATTGTTTTAGTAATTTCACAATAAAAAATCATTGCTTCCGAAGGTGGTATTTTCATCTACAAACTATTCTTCAGGCCATAACGTAATCGGTTGGCTGTTAAATTTTGTAACAAAAAACAATCTCTATTTACTAAACTGTCTAGTAATTTAAAAGAATATTTAGGTCCATAAATAGTAAATAATATATATTTGTTCAATAAAATGTGTGTACTTATAAGATTTTCAATTGCTTATCATTGACATATTTATCTCTGAATTGGCTTGTAGGGTACATTTCTCAATGACATTTCCAACAACAGCTGATTAAATACGTTGGAAAATTCTATCTCTATTTAGCGAATTTCCATAGGAAAAATGAGCTATTGCAGTGGCCCTTATGGTCAGGCCCAAGGTCGGGAGTAGCAACTGAGCACCGATCATGAACCCCAGAACACATTTTGGGGTGTCATTAAAAATCATATGTATATATGTGCTCGCACTCTAGCGGCCGCATTTTAAGTCCGATTTGGTTCAAATTTGGTACACATGTCGGTTGTCACCGTCGCTCGGACGAGTTCGTTAGTCAAAAAAATCCAACAATCGGAAGCACGTTTTTTGACCGGAAGTAACATTTTTTTGATGTTTCCTACGAGAATGAATTTGTTTTTGAGTTTTCTCTACAAATATAAATGTAGGATGTTATTCTGCACATTTTGTCTTTTTACGCGACCTTATAGCTCGTTTGGTTCCACCAAAATCGATCAAAACATAAAATACCATAGAAGTACCCGGTTCAAAGCCTTGTGGTGGATTCTACCGTGGGGTTGGCGTGCGAAGCACGCAATGCATTGTGTATTGAAGATACTCACAATATGCGGATTGGTGTGCGAACCATTTTACAGCTGTTCAGCACCGTCGTGAATAGACCTATTTCCCAAATTGTTGGTCGAAACCCTAAAACATCGGCCTATATACTTTATTTTGGAAATTTGCTCAACTCACGTCAGCGGTTCAGCTGCGTGGTCGAATTATTTTAGATTATATAGTTTTGTTTTGTTTTAGAAGTAGGCCTAAACATGCTCGTCCTTCATAACTTTTGTTAGCCTACATATCCAGTTGTATCGTAAATTTAATAGTTTTACTTACAGATTGAATATTATTCAAATCTTATTAAGTCTTGAGGTTATGATTAATCCCACGCATCTTTGTTAAAAAGAACTACAGTATTTATATATTTTTAACCTGTATTTATTTATTTGTTTTTATTTATTTATTGCACACTACGTTTTCAAATATGCGCGTGGAGGAAGGAAGCATGCTTTTTCTAGTAAGTATAAAATAAAGACAATATGGTGGACTAATTATTTAAATAGTGGACTAAAGTTGTAGTTAAGAGCAACCGCGCGGAAGTTGTTAACATTCAACTTCAGTGAGCAGCTATAGAAATTTATTGAAGCGGAAATATTGTCCCCGTTCAGGTTATATTTACACGTGTTAGCAACTTTGCTTAAGTTTTTTTCTCAGAAAATGTAATTTGATTAACCAAGAATTAATATTTAAAATTCAGTACTGTGTTACTACACGTTGAGCCATAATTGTTATTTATAGGTTAAATTTCTACGTGTTCCATTGTTGAAGTTCTTATCTTGGGGAAACTAGTGCACAGGGTGAATTTAATAAAATTGAGTCAGTGGTATTGTGGGGTAGTGCTGGGAGAAGTGGGGCGGGCATACAATGCTGGATTGAAAACATAGGTCTCAGCGTCTGCTGTTCGCTCATCTACTCTAATAACACTATCGAATACAGAAACGCACGAGACGACTTTTGTAGGTTGGCTGGTATCGCCACAGTCGGCTTGAATCGCAAGCTACGAGATCGTTGCATTCGTAATCTCGTTTCCAATTCTATTTGAAATGATTTACCAGGGAAATAACCTTAAGTAATTAAGAAGGCTATACCGGGTGTCACAAAAACCTTAGCGAGCTATTTACAAGATCGCATTGAATACATTGAAATAACTAAAAATTGTTAGTAACTTTTTCGAATTTGGCTTAGTTTTTTTTACAAAAACTCACTGTAACTCCAAAAGTAGATAAGATATTGAGTACAAATTTGTATAAGCATTTTTTATGTTACGATTTACAAGTGTATCGAACACCAAGAATTTATTTTAATAACTTTCAAAATGGTGGCTGTTACAAATTTTTAAGTAGAATTTCTTGAAAACCGTTAATGTAACAAGAAATGTACAAGAGGCAATTTTTTCTCTTTTATAACTCCAAAAGATAACCGTTAAAATCTTTTGTTTCTGTAGGTCAAAAGATAACCGGCATTATTGACAAAAAAACTGAAAACATAATTTCTTGTTAATTGTTTACAACATTTGAAATTAGCCTACTAAAATCAACATTTCAAAGTAACGGATTTTGCCTTATTTATTAAAACTATCAGAATTTGAACGAATTTGGTTTTAGGCTAATTTTGGATGTTGCAGACAATTATCAAGAAATTATATTTCAGTTTTTTTCTCGATAACTCGTTTATCTTTTGAACTACAGAAACGAATATATATATATATTTTGTGTGTCGTTAACATATATAAATATTTTGTCTCGTGTAAATTTGTTGTAAAATTAGCGGTTTTCAAGATATTCCGTCGATTTCTTGCAATTACGTGGTGATAAGACAACAGTAGATAAGAACATTTTAAGTGGTTTCACGACTTTTACTTTCCTTACCCTATACTAGGTAAGGTAAGTATTGCGATCGACCCAAAAATTCGATGTCGAGTTTTCATAATATCTTTACGTTTCAAGGCCTCCTGAGTCCAAAAAATGCATTTTTGGCAATTGGTCTGTCTGTGTGTCTGTGTGTGTGTGTGTGTGTGTGTGTGTGTCCGGAGTGCACAGGGCAAACGGCTGGACGGATCGAACTGAAATTTACAGGATATCTTCAAACATGTAAACAATTAAACCCATGTAAATTTGAAGCAAATCGGAGGTGGTGTCTTACCGTGGGAGCAGTTTTTAGCACATTTTTGGTATTTACTCCAAATTCCCTCTAACGATTTTGATTAAACTTTGCTAACATACTCTACTCCGACCCCCTTAACCCTATGTACGCGAAAGACCGTTAAAAATTCGTCGAAAAAAGTTATTACAAAAACCAAGTTATTTTGTTTTTATCTCTGAAATGGCTGGTCCTATCGACTTGAAAATGGCCTCATTCGATTCAGCGTCCAAAATAATGTCAAAAACGATACCCCACTCAACTTTTTCCATTTTTCAAAAATTGCCCCCAAAATAGGGCGTTTTTGGGGGTAAAAATGTATTTTTTTAAACTAGCCGTATTTGGTATCAAATTTGACATTTTGTGAGGTTAGAAATCGATTGAGACCAAAATCAGGTCCGTGGGATTAACCGTTTTGAAGTTAGTACCGCATTTGAAGTTCTAACCTAGAAAAAGCTGTTGGTTTTGAAGAATTATAAAATGATATAAATATCATAGCATCTATTTTGGTAAGGAAAGTTGTGTGATGTGCACACCAGATGTTTTAAATTGAAAAACTGCATCCGAAACATATTAGTATCAAGTGTATATTATCGCTGTATTACGCAAGGCGAAGAAGGCCCTCAATACATTTTCACAGGTAGGAATCTACCACTTTTAACAGGTGTATTCCTTTCATAGAAATAATAAAAATATTTCAAATACACAATACTGAATCTTTTGTAGGTAACAAAACCTCAAGTTAAAACTCAAAAGCTTGAGGTAGAAATAATTGTTTACGCTTGAACTAGAATAACTTTGTTAAATTGCCCCTAAACAAACTTTGATCAAATAAACTGTAGAGAATTTAGTTCTGAGAAATTTGATGTTTCCAAATAAGACAGTTAAAGCTTCATACATATTTCTTCGAATTCATTAAAAAAATACATAAAATGTCGCTCTGAAATTTGTTGTGCCTTTTTCAGCATATATTTTATGCACTGCAAAGTTGATTAAATGTCACATTAAATAATTTAAATAAAAATACGTGGATTATCAGCGAATTTCCATAGGAAAGATTAGGGAAGCGTTATTGCAGTGACCGTTAAGGTCCGGAGTAGTAACTGTGCACCGTTCATGGTCCTCCATTGTATATATATTGTACATGAATATATGTATGTGTTCGCACTTTAACGGCTGCATTTTAAGTACGATTTGTTCCAAATTTGGTATTAAACATCTTTGTTTAAGTCGCTCGGACTAATTCGTCCGAAAATCCAACAGCAGGAAGCACGTTTTTTGCCAGAAAGTAACTATTTTTTAGATTTTTCATACTAGAGTTCTACTTTTTTGGGGGTTTTATTTAAAACAATAAATGTAGGATATTATTCTGCACATTTTGTTTTTGTTTTACGCGACCTTAAAAGCTCGTTTGAAATTGATTAAAACGTAAGATACCATAAAAGTTCGATGTTTAAATTCACGTGATCTGAGGCCGACGGCCGAGTTTGTACGTTGCGAGCGAAGCGAAGTAGTCCATAACCCGAGGCCTCAAGGTCGAGGTGCAATTCAGCTGCGAGTGGAACGAAGGTGCAAACAAATTCTACTAAGATACTTAGTACACACAGGCAGCCCAGCCATTCAGCACCTTCGTGAGTAGATCAATTTCCCAAATAGTTGGTTGAAACCCTAAAACATCTACTTATATAAAGCTAGACGGTAACACTGATTCATTGACATTAATTATTAGGCACTTCCCGTAATCGGACCCCCCTCAACCTTATACTTGAATTAAAGCTGTGGACGAGAAACGTTTGGGAAAATTGCCAGAAGTTAACATTTTTTAATTTTGCAAGCACCTTTTGGGCGGGAAAGCTTTTTAGATTTTCTTAATTTTTTCATTTTTTCACTTTGAGCGCGTTTTGTAAGAAAACGGTAAGAGATAGCAAAAACTTTTAAATACAAAAGTTGTAGAAAATTAAATTTCAAAGGAGAGATTTTCCGTCAGATTCAAGATCCAATCATCCATTTAGCCACTATTCATCCGAGAAGGGCTACGATTTCACTCATTCACTGACATTAATTATTAGGCACTTCCCGTAATCGGAGCCCCATCAACCTTATACTTGAATTAAAGCTCTCGACGAGAAACTTTTGGGAAAATTGCCAGAATTTAACATTTTTAATTTTGGAGGCACCTTTTGGGCGGGAACAATTTTTTCGATTTTTTGAATTTCTTCATTTTCCCACTTTGAGCGCATTTAGCAAGAAAACGGTAAGAGATAGAACAAATGTTAAATACAAAAGTTGCAGAAAATTTAATTTCAAACTAACGATTTTGCATCAAATTTAAGATCCAAACATCTGTTCAGCCGCTATTCACCCGAGAAGGAGCTCCGGCACACAATCCTTCAAATTTCCCATGTTAATCTTATGGAGATAATGTTTAATGAGTTTGAGTCCCCTGCCAAATAAAACAGCTGATTTATGCTCGGTCACCTTTGTACAAACGAGCCAAAGAATAACGAGATTCTTTAGCAAATTTTCCAACTGCGAGCGAAGCGAAGCAGCCATTGAGGCCGAAGGCCGAGGTGGGGTTGGGACGCGAAGCGTCCAGGGGCAGAGCCCCTAGTATTATATAAAGTTAATTTGGGAAATTGGCTCAACTCAAGTCAGCGGTTCAGTTGCGTGGTCGAATTATTTAAATACAAAATTAGTTTTGTAATAAAATTATTTTGCGAAAAATAGTCCTACAATTTACTATTATATTACCACATTTTAAGTGCTGGATTTTCAGAATTTGTAGTTTTGCAATAAAATTTTATTGCAAACAAATTTTACTATGCAATTTAACGAAGTTATTGCAGTCGAAACGTAAAAATGTATGCAAGTTTTTGGTTAAATACTAGACAACTTAACTATGTCATACTTGTTCAATTAAAACAGTTGTAGTAATAAATTAGTAATAGATAACATTTGCTGTTGTTGATATTTTCATTTTCCAGCCTAATATTTTGGTTTATCTTTAACGATTTAGCGTAAGGAAAATGGCGCCCAAACAACGAATTTTTCACAAAACGTTTTCACTTTTTTAATACTTGCTCATCCCTACGTCTGAAAAAGCTTGTTGATACATAGTCAATGTAATGCTAAAACTATTAATTAATACAAGTTTTATCGAAATTAGTTGAGTAGTTTTTGATATAAATTGTAATAAACATATAATCTTGTCATTTATAAAATAGTATCGATTCTGTATAATATAAAAATAAAAAGGTATATAATCTGAGCTAAAAACTCTTTAAAAATAAAAAATAATTGCCTTCTAAATATTCACTCTATTAAGGAATTCAATAAGAAGAACAAATGGTTATGGTAAGTTTAAATTCAATGCCAGAACATAGTAGCAACCTAACTACTGTAATCATATACAATACATTAGCAGATAATGTAATTCAGCCCGGATTTATTTTAGTTTATAAACTTTCGAGTCACTGTTTTATTTTACATCTAGTGAGCGCAAGTTGGAATTCTGGAGACGTTATTACTTATAATGTTGAATTTATGATGCATTTGGAAACAGCTGTTAAGTGTAAAATGTTCTATCGCATAAGAAGGTTTCCTACGGGCACAAAGTGTTTTAACTACTTGTTGAGATAAACACTTATGGACGGAAACGTTTTAAAGTAGAAAACTCTGTGTAGTATCGAATGAGTTACAGAACTCGTGTCTTTTCGGTTGTTTAACGAAGAATCCCGATTCTCCATAACATCGTTCTCTGTTTTCGTCGATTTCAGTATTACCTAATAATGTTTTTAATTAGTTATTGATTGATAGTATATAGAAAAATTATGGTTGAACTTTAAATATCGGCGTTGACTCCGCGCGCCGCGACCTCGCTGGGGACCTTTTTACGTGCATCTATAAAGACCTAATTGACGTGTTTGATGCATATTTGTTCGAAATCGTTCGAATAGTTTTCTCTCTAGATAATAATAATAACTAGGTGACCCGTGCGAAGCATTCGCATTCTAACTTACTTAAATCCCACTTAATTAAAGTACACACCGTATATTTACTATCGTATAGTGCGTATACTATACGATCCTACATATACAATTAATTAAAAATAGCAATGTAGTGGCGTAACGGCAGCTCTCCAGCTGGTATTGCTATCATCAGTGTTGCCAACGCCAGGAAAATATCCCTACAACTTACTTGATCTTACATCACTGTTACTTTCGGAATCTTTATTTCGTTTTTTTGTATTTTGTCGTATAATTGTATTTTGTATATTTGTCCGGTGTAGCGGTTAAGGAAAGCTTTAAAATGATGCCTCATTCCTGTAATTTGATGATGTATTAAGGAAGTTATGGCGTACCGACAAAAAAATAACCTTGAGAAATAATATATGTGATAATATTTATTAGTTAATCTCCAACTTTAATAAAAGTATACAAAGCTAGAGAGAAAACTATTCGATCGATTTCAACCAAATTTGCACCAGACATGTCCAGTAGGCCTGCATAGATGCACGAAAAAAGGTTTTGACAATTTTTGAAAAACAACCTTCTTTTTGGCCAAAAAACCCCCAAAAAATCAGTTATTATTTTTAACTTCCCGCTACCAATAAAGGGAAGTTATTGATTTCGGTCCGATTTTCGAAAGTCGAGTTTTCATTAAATCTCCACGTTTTGAGGTCCCAGGAAGCCATTCTGACTATTCCCGCCGAGGTGTCCGACCGTGTGTGTGTGTGTGTGTTTGTGTGTGTGTGTGTGTGTGTGTGTGTGTGTGTGTGTGTGTGTGGATGTATGTGTGTGTAAATAAATTTTTGTCGTACAGTTTCTCAAAAACGAATCAACCGATTGAATTCTACGACATGTCATTCGAAAGGGTGTATCAAAACTTAGATCTGATTAGATTTGAGAGTTAATCCATCGAGCCAATCCGAAGAAATTTAAAAAAATAACCTAAATTTTTTTTGGAATTTTTATGTTTTTTAAAAATAACTTTAAAGCGTGCGAAAAAATCATAATAAAACCATGTATACCTTTTTTGTGCTTAAAAAACTGCGTCGACTGCTTTTTTGAAAATGAAAATCGAACGACGCATTCAAAAGTTATCGTTATTTAAAAATTCACAAATTTTCGTTTTTTGGTATTTTTTTAACATATCTTCCAGATTTCTCAACCAATCAATATAAACCTGTACATTTTCTTTTTGTGCTTTAAAAACTGCGTAGAATGCTTTTTTAAAAATGAAAATCGAACTACGCATTCAAAAGTTATCGTTGTTTAAAAATTCACAAATTTTCGTTTTTTGGTATTTTTTGGTATTTTTTTAACATATCTTCCAGATTTCTCAACCAATCAATATAAACCTGTACATTTTCTTTTTGTGCTTTAAAAACTGCGTAGAATGCTTTTTTAAAAATGAAAATCGAACGACGCATTAAAAAGTTATCGTTGTTTAAAAATTCACAAATTTTCGTTTTTTGGTATTTTTTGGTATTTTTTTTTAACATATCTTCCAGATTTCTCAACCAATCAATATAAACCTGTACATTTTCTGTTTGTGCTTTAAAAACTGCGTAGAATGCTTTTTTAAAAATGAAAATCGAACGACGCATTCAAAAGTTATTGTTGTTTAAAAATTCACAAATTTTCGTTTTTCGGTATTTTAACAAAAAAACTCATTTTAAGCGTTTAAAATTCAAACTAAGCGGGAAGTTCTAGGGTTGGCCTGCACGGTCAACCAATTTCCAGATTTTTTTTTATAAATAAACGGCTCTAATGATTTTGATAAAATTTGGCTTATTTGCAGCCTTTAATGTGCCTATTTTATAGAAAAATTATGGTTGAACTTTAAATATCGGCGTTGACTCCGCGCGCCGCGACCTCGCTGGGGACCTTTTTACGTGCATCTATAAAGACCTAATTGACTTGTTTGATGCAAATTTGTTCGAAATCGTTCGAATAGTTTTCTCTCTAGATAATAATAATAATAATATTTATTAGTTAATCTCCAACTTTAATAAAAGTATACAAAGCTAGAGAGAAAACTATTCGATCGATTTCAACCAAATTTGCACCAGACATGTCCAGTAGGCCTGTATAGATGCACGAATGAAAGGTTTTGACAATTTTTGAAAAACAACCCCCTTTTTGGCCAAAAAAACCCCCAAAAAATCAGTTATTATTTTTTTATAAAAAAACGGCTCTAATGATTTTGATAAAATTTGGCTTATTTGTAGCCTTTAATGTGCCCTATACATTTTTAAAAGAAATGAGTTTTTAAAATTAAGTTGATTCGTTGAGAACGATAATAACCTGAACTAAATTATTAGCGTATTTCCATAGGAAAGATGTGACCCTTATGGTAAGACATAAGGTCGGGAGTAGTAAATGAGCACCGATCATGTTCCCCAGAACACGTTTTGGGGTGTCATTAAAATTTATATATGCGTTCCCACTCTAACGGTCGAATTTTAAGTGCGATTTGCTCCAAATTTGGTTCCCACGTTGTTGTCTACGTCGCCTTTACGAGTTCGTTAATAAAAATCCAACAACCGGAGGCACGTTTTTTGACAGGAAGTAACTACTTTTTTTAGATTTTTCGTCCTAGAATGAAACTTTTTTGGGTATTTATCTACAAAAATGAATGTAGTATATTATTCTGCAAATTTTGATTTTTTGCACGACGTTATAGCTTGCTTGGTTCCCCCAAAATTAATCAAAACGTAAAATACCATAACATTGGGCCTACCCGGTACACGTAGGTTATTTTACCTAGGGGACATCTTTTGATTCGAGGCCGCCGGCCGAGTTTGTACGCTGCAAGCGAAGGGAAGAAATCCATATCTAGAGGCTGCAATGTCGATGTGCAAGGTCGTTTTTCGGCTGAGAGTGGAACGAAGAAGCACGTGAGTCGAATCTGGATTCTTAGGTACAAACAAATTCTACTAATACGCCTATATTTCGTAAACGCAGGCAGCTATTCAACGTTTTCGCTAGTAGATAAATTTCCCAAACAGCTGGTTGAAACCCTAAAACATATAAACTTAATTTAGGAAATTCGATCACCTTACGTCAGCGGTTTAGCTGCGTGGTCGTATTATTTAAAACTTTAAATTACTACTTTTTTATCCTACTGTATTATAAACTGAGGTGTTTAATGCACGCGTTACGTCCGTAAAGTGAC
>JAGFPH010001197.1:195413-206090 GCA_018207615.1 Philaenus spumarius
ACTTGCTCAATAATTCAATAATCAGCTGACTTCCTTTTTATCGTACTAGGACCAAAACGTATTATACGTAAAGAATGCATTGCGGTGCTTTAAAATCATAACAGCTGTAACTTCAAATGGTTCAGCTATTTTCCACCCGATAGCAGCACTGTCACGCATCGTTTACAATCTATATTCAAATTAATAATGTAATTTAATTAAGTGTCCGTGTGATTCTGGTGCAGCATGATGAAAAGCATCGTTCATAACTTGCACCTAAAGTCATTTTTGGTTCTTGATTGATTTTTTATGTGCTCGGCGTTGGCTCGCACCAAAAACATATACTTTATAACGCTTTACATCCACTTTTTACTTTCTCACTATACTATAGTATAGAGAAAGTATAGTGATCGCAAAAAAAATCGATGTTGAGATTTTTGTGGAAATATCCGTTTTGGGACCCCCTGAGTCCAAACAAGTGGTTTTTACAAAATGTCTGTTTGTATGGATACAAAGCTAGAGCGAAAACTATTCGATCGATTTCAAACAAATTTGCACCAGACATGTCAAGTAAGCCTGTATGGATGCACGAAAAACGGTTTTGAACAATTTTGAAAAACAACCCCCTTTTTGTAAAAAAAACCCCAAAAAAATCAATTATACTTTTTTTATAAAAAAAACGGCTCTAACGATTTTGATAAAATTTGGCTTATTTGTAGCATTTAACGTACCCTACCATATACAAAAAACCGCATATTTCTAAAAATTCTCGTTTAGCTAATAATAATAATAATAACAGATTTTTTGGGGTTTTTTGGCCATAAAGGGGGTTGTTTTTCAAAAAATTTCAAAACCTTTTTTTCGTGCATCTATACAGGCCTAACTGACGTGTTTGGTGCAAATTTATTTGAAATCGATCCAATAGTTTTCTCTCTAGATAATAATAATAATATTATTTATTAGTTAATCTCCTACTTTAGTAAATCACCTCTTCTACCCCACCCACATTTATGAGATCACAGTGAATCTGTTTAATAATTTAAATATGTTTGTGAGAAAGTATGTGCCAGTTCCTGGTACCGTTTATTTTGTCTAGTATACTATTAAGCCTACATTGTACATTCATTATTATGTACTTTACAAGATTTGAAATCTATATATTAATATGCAAGCACAAAACTTGTCGTCCTTTTTTCTCAGCTTGTGTGCATCGTAGGAGAAATTCGCGCATACCGTTAGAAAGGTAGTGTCCTGTAGATGAGCAGAATCCCATTATAATTTACATCGGTCCTCAGGGATACGCCCCAGTGGCCCTCAAAGTTTCAATGTTAATCTTATGGAAGGTCAATCTTAAGGAAGAAGAAGAAAGATTTCTTTTGATTTTATCAGGGGCACAAAAACAGCTGTTCGTATGAAAAGCTTAAAACAGCTGATTTTGATCAACAACTGATTTGGATCAAAAACTGAATATAATTTTAGGTTAGGTAAATCAAGCAATAGCGAAGCATTGCCGGGTCCACTAGTTTAAATTGTTAGGCAGTAGGCCTACTACTACTGGGTCACTTAAAACATTCACCCAATCGCTCTAGATAAGACATGGCTCTTAATTTGCTCTTAATACGCCGTAAATTGTTTTGATTCATTTTTAACAGTCATTTTCTGGTTAAAATGTACTCTCGTGGTATGTTTATTTTTTCTGCTTTAAGTCGCGGTGATACGTAGTCACTCATTTGTTAATGCGTAACGTTTCATTTGAATAGTATGGTATGTTTTTGAGTTAAATCATCGACACCAGTAGTCTGTACCCGTACAGAGTACATTTGAAGTGGGTTCGTGTTTGACGTGTGTAATGTACAAAGAAACAATATCAGCCCTTGTAATAAGTCGACGTAATGATGCTTTAATGACAACAGGGAGTTGTAGAGCCCTTGTTGTCACGATAGACCTGTTCCGTAGTAGGCCTGCGACACGATCACGAAGGTAACTATAACGATATTGTAACCGAGCTTGTATCGAGTTTAGTTGAATTTCCGTTGTGCTATGCATACTGTTGTTAACTAATTTCCAAAGGAAAGATGCAGTCACCCGTATGGTGCAGACCTAAGGTCGGGAATAGTAAATCATCACCGATCATGGTCCCCAGAACATGTTTTAGATTGTCATTAAAAACCCGTTATTATATGACTTACGATCTTTCAGCTTTAATTTTGTAATAGTTAATAAATAATAAAAGTATTAGAATAAACCGGAACATAACCCAAAAATACATCTAATTAATATCCAAGTTGATCAAAGAAACTGGGCAAGTGTAATTTATGTAATCTTTAACAAATCTTTGTCAAAGATTTCATCCAAGATCTTTGATAAAAGTTTGACCAAATATTTGACGGATAACTTTTTGATAGTGTAATATGCCCCTAAGTTATGATTTCTGCCACCATGATTTCTACCGTTGTGGTAGATGATGCATCGCTAATTTATTGCGTGGAAAAAATGACATCCGATAGGGGAATGACGTCATCTACCGAAGTTCGGTTAGTGGCATTCGGCCGCACTGATACCTACCGGTAGCTGGGACGTGTAGATGGCCCTTTACATGTTTGAGTTTTATTCCATGATTTTTTAAGGAGGTATTGCACTATTCGGTAAGCTGTAGACCATTCTCTCACTTGCTTCCATTTCACTGTAATTTCTCGTAGCGGTACTTGAATCACTTATGTCACCGTGCAAGTTTCAAACATGATTAAACGTCTGTAAACATACAATAAAATAAATGGAAATTTATTCTGTTCTCTTAACCGCTGTAACTATTTTACTTTCTCACTATACTATAGTATAGAGAAAGTAGGCTATAGTGATCGCAAAGAAAATCGATATTGAGATTTTTGTGGAAATATCCTTTTGGGACCCCCTGAGTCCAAAAAAGTGGTTTTTACAAAATGTCTGTCTGTATGTATACAAAGCTAGAGAGAAAACTATTCCATCGATTTCGAATAAATTTGCACCAAACTTGTCAGTTAGGCCTGTATAGATGCACGAAAAAAGGTTTTAGAAAATTTTGAAAAACAATCCACTTTTTGGCCAAAAACCACCCAAAAATCAGTTATTATTTTTTTTATAAAACAACGGCTCTAACAATTTTGATACACATTTTTCTTATTTGTAGCCCTACCATATGCAAAAAAACCGTATCTTTCTAAAAGTTCTCGTTTAGCTAATAATAACTGATTTTTTTTGCCAAAAAGGGGGTTGTTTTCAACAATTTTCTAAATCTTTTTTCGTGCATCTATACAGGTCCAATTGACATGTTTGGTGCAAATTTGTTCGAAATCGATCGAATGGTTTTCTAATAATAATATTTATTAGTTACTCTCATACTTTAATGTATCCCCTCTTCCTACTTTAATACAATTGTGAAGTCACAGTGAATCTGTTTAATAAATTAAATATGTTTGTGAGAAAGTATGTGCCAGTTTCGGCTACCGTTTTTTAAGTAGGTATTGCACTATACGGTAAGCTGTAGACCATTCTCTCACTTGCTTCCATTTCACTGTAATTTCTCGTGGCGGTACTTGAATCACCTATGTCACCGTGCAAGTTTCACGGTACAAGTATGTAAACATACAATAAATACAAATGTAGGCTGTTCTCTGTACAGCTGTAACTATTTTTAACATTGCCGTTATGAGTTTACGCAGTTCAAACTGCTTTGTTCCGCTTTTTCATACCATGTTCTGGAAATTTATTTTGCTTAGAAATATCTTCACCTCACAGTAGCAGTTGTACAGGGTTATAAAATAATGTTGGTAGTTGTTAGTCTTGGTTTATAATTGGAGACTTTAAATTGGAGTTGATTACAACGGCGTAGTATAATAATTGTCCATTGTACTTAAGTCATTCAAAACAACTTGACTTTTAAAAATAGCACTGATTCTGGAAATTAAATTCAACTCTTAGTAGATACGAATTTCATGTATAATATATTATTTAAATAATAGGCCTGTTGTTTTTCCTTATCTTATCTTATTAAACGAGCAATTCTTGTATATTTGTATATTTATAAATTTATTTCGGGGATCTCGCTAACGGCTCTAACGATTTTGATGAAAATTTGCATATAGGGTTTTTTTGACGTCAGGAATCGAATGCGTTTGGTCTTATGTCTGCCAAAATGCCCATAAACTCTGAAAGGTGCGCATAAAATTTAAACTCTGAACTTCTTTTCAAGTCACTTAGAAGGCGAATAGATGCAACTTCTTTTTATGCCACCTTTAAAGTCACTAAGTATTCGAATAGATACATTATAGATACAATCCAGATGTTAAAAATACTGAGCGATGTTCGGTCACCCATGTACAAATGAGCCAAAAATTAGCGAGGGCCTTAAGCGAGTTTTCCAACTGCGAGCGAAGCGAAGTAGCCATCTGAGGTCGAGGCGGGGTTGGGACGCGAAGAGTCCAGAGGTACAGTTCGAGCAAACTAGGAGTGAACTTGGCCTAATGGGTGAGTCATCCCTTCTACAGTCTACTTCTCCTTAAACCTGCCTTGGCGGTACAACCAATTCCACAAAAAAATAGGTCCACAAATAACATTTAACTGAGGAAATAGAAAGCGCTCAAATTCTTATAACTTTACGTACTTGCTTACAACCTTTTTATAAAAAAGTATTTCACATTTCAGAGAAAACTATGACAAATATCTATAAATAAGTAAGGTTTTGTTTCATACAAAATTATAAAATGTTATAACTGTGATGCAAAATTTTACTAAGTTTTTTATAAAATAAAAGTGATGACAACAAAAATGTTCAAAGCGAGAAATTTTTGTATTTTTAGGCAAAAAGAAAACTTTTTGGTTGGAAGTTGTTGATAATTAGTGGAATTAACTTTTTTATTTAAAGCAATTATCTGTACGACCTTTTGTTTAGTCAGGAGGAAGGTAATTCCTGTAATGAATACATTTTATGCTTGTTTGACATTGATTTGGTGCGATCCTGGCTGTTCTAATTTGGTAATCAGATTATGCAGGCTAAGTAATTTTATTATTCTTAGTTCTTGCGGTTTTTCCTAAATCCAACCATTTTTTTTTTTCGTAAATTGGACTTCATGCTTAGATTTTTGAAAGGTTCAAGTAAACTTGCCAACTTGGACCTTCAATATTTTTAAATATCAAATATTAAATTTTTTTGTTTACTTTTCATTTAGTAAATGTTTTACCATTAAAACTTTATAACGATTTAGGCCTACACAAAATTGACATAATAATATACAACCCATATAAAAACCTTAATGCTCTATGAAGTATCGAATTCAATACATTAAAATAAATTTTAAAATGTTCAGTAACGTTTTTTTTCGAATTCGGACATTGATTTTTATTATCATGAATAACATAGCTGATGAAAATACAGTAGGCCTACTACAGTGATGGACACTGTTACTGTTGTTGCTATTTTAACTGTTGTACAAAAAACTAATAAAAAACTAAAATAAACTAACCCGAATTCGTATAATGTTTCTGAATATTTTAATTTATTATAATGCATAGAATCCGATCCTGTATTATAGCACGATAAGGTTTTTTTGTGACACTTGTATATATTTATAAAAAAAACAACTAATTTTTACACGTCCTGTTCACTAAGAAAAATGTGTTTATCACTTTTATTTACCGTTACATTACAGTGACAAACTAGGGTGTACAGTGAAGAACAGAGGTCTATTTTTTTCTTATTGAGGTTGTACTGGTGACGTTGGACACAACAAACACAGCGTGGGGACCGGGCCTTACTCCCCCTCTCGGGATGCATTGCCGGCGTGAGGAATCTGTATTATTAATTCCATCAAGCTTCCTTTTTACCTTTTCCCACTCTTTTCTTTTTATTGTCAAGATACGAATTAAGAATTTACATACTTATAATAAATTACAATTAATTACATGAAAAGAAGTTGAATTTTATTACTTTACAATCAAAATTATATAATTTTATTACTTTACATGATATACTAGTACAAAAAATACACGTCTAGGCATATATCAGCTGAGGGTTATAGCCATAAATGTACATAACTAACAACACATACCTGCCTAAACTAATACCGTCCTGACAACTTGCCAAAATAATGAATCATGTTTAATCTACAGCAGTGTTTCATTCCTGCGACAAGCTACGGTTATCTTTCCTACCCGTCCTATTTAAAGGCAACGCTCGGCTGTACATGACAGATGTGGTTGACGACATTGTTAATAAAATATAGCCTACGTTTACATTTCGAGGCAGTAGGGACATTACAAAGGTTACGTTAGCAAGAGGTACAAGTGCTACTTTGAGATGTTAATTAGTTGTAGGAGCAATCCAACGGAAAAGTGCCAATGTAATACTAAACAATTGAAATGTTTAGCTAAAATCACAAGCTAAATACCAATGACTACATTCAATAAGACGAACAGTTAAATGGGCATATTCGGACCAGGAAAGTAGGTATACAAGTGAGTTTGCGCCATCAGTCGCTAGGAGCTCTCAGAGCGCAATTTGCCGGCTGAGTGTGGGGCAAGGATGGAGAGAGGAGGAGATACAAGGTCCACCGGTATTGCGCCGAAAGGTCCAGGTAGCCTACCGTGATTGCGCCGCTGCGGCTTTTCCTTTGTAATTATATTTCTGAGAAACTGCCCCATTCATATTATGTTATGCCATATGATGTGCCATAATTAAAAAATGTACTCCAAAAATTCAGGATGTGATTCTACACATGAAATCAAGCAAAAGTAATACCACTCAACAAACAAAGGTTAGGTTAGGTTAGGTGATTCGCTAACAATAGTTTACCTCATTCAACGTGTTACGATTCTTTCGCCGTATACCTACAGCAATAATTTATTTCCGATTTACCTTTCCTCCTTTAAACCCGTCATATTTTGTTCAAAACAGTGCTATATTATGAGCATTTTTCAGAGTTTATGCGCATTTTTGCAGACATAAGACCTTTCGCATTCGATTCCTGGCGTCAAAAAAACCTATATGCAAATTTTCATCAAAATTGTTAGAGCCGTTAGCGAGATCCCCGAAATAAATTTGTAAATATTCAAGAATTGCTCGTTTAGTAAGACAAGATATTTAGTAAACATGTGAAATTCCTTAGAAGTAAACAATTCAACTACTAAACGGTTGAATAATTTAACAAATAAATTGTTTTTTATGAGAAAATCATGTGTGTAGAAAAATATAATCCCATTACCTACAAAAATTTATTTTCGTATTCATTGCCTTAAAAACCAACTGAATAAAATAGCATATTATAACATAGCGGTTTCGGATATCTAGCTTAGAAACACAGTGTTAGGTTAGGCCTAGTCATTTTATCTATATATATAAAATTCAATGTAGGTATGTCCGTCTGTTTGTACGTTTGTCTGTTTGTACGTTTGTCTGTTTGTATGTTTGTCCTTTATGCGTTACCAAACCGTCCATCCGATTGCTTTGAAATTTTGCATAGCAACACACGTTAACCCTGGGAAGGTTTTAGGCCATTTACCGAAGTCCTAGGACATTAGGGCTACGCCCCAGTAGCCCTCAAAGATTCAATGTTAATCTTATGGAAGGTCAATCTTAAGGAAGAAGAAGAAAGATTTCTTTCGATTTTATCAGGGGCACAAAAAACAGCTGTTCGTATGAAAAGCTTAAAACAGCTGATTTTGATCAACAACTGATTTGAATCAAAAACTGAATATAATTTTAGGTTAGGCCTACAATGAACTAAAACAACAATTATTGGGCTAATTATTTAAGATATATAAAAGCCAAATACCACTCACTGACTGAACACTTAAAAAGAATACAATTACGTTAAAAAGACTGAAAATACCAACCACCACGGGCAACGCCGTACGGGTCAGCTAGTTTTATATAGAAATAATTGCATTAGCAACCAACTGCATACAATAGGCTATCAGATAAAACAGCTTATTTGGATAACCAGATTAACCACAAAATTTTAGGTTAGGCCTGGATTAGTTTATTTTAATTGTTTTAATGGCTATTTAACACATAATTTTGGTTTCTGCATATCTATAGCACTGTTCTTCGAAAAACCTTAGCAATAAACACCCACAATCTATTTTACTTTAAGAAAAAAATACAGCTTTCGTTTTTTGACGAAAATAACTCTTAAAAGTGAAGGTATGTTAAGGTTATTTAACATTGAAATTGGTACCCAACTTTGCCGTTTTGAATTTAGGGAGCCGAGCCTTAAATATCAACCGTACAAAAAAAACTTCATAACCTTATTTATGTAGAATTTAATACTGAATACTTTTTGTAATATGACCTAAGTCGTAAATATTGTATTTTACGAGATAAACGTATAACACCAGTAACATGTAAGGCTGAGCGGTGGCCGTTTTGTTTTTTGCGTATAAGTCTAATCTGCCACCAGTGACTATTGTCCACCATCCAAATTCTGATTCCCCATGTTATAACGAAGAGATTGATACCACTCCCATGTTTGAATCATCAAATATCCCACGGGACATTGTTTTTGGTATATTAGCAAGCCTATTGGGCACAACCACATCCCTCTTTGTTAAGGAAAGATAACCAGTGGTTGCCATGGGAATGAAATACTGCTTCAGATTAAACATGATTCCGTATTTGTATTAGAAAGTTGGCAGATAGGGCAATATTAGCTTAGGCCTGTTTGTGTTATCTTGCGTACTTACTGCCTGGGAGTTTGGTAATAGTGAATATTTACTTGCCATTACTCTCTTCTAATATAGTACTGTTCTTTGTTTTGCTGTTGTAGATGTGATATGATATTTCAGGGTGGATAGCGTTTGCAAACAAAATAGAACGTCAGTTAACAAAATAAACATGATCTGACTTTTAAACGGGTTTAATCTGTATGTAGGGTAACATTGTATCTGCTTTACTAATGGCATCTCGATCCATCCCATTAGAAACTTTTAAAACCCTCCAAGAGCTGACTATAATACTCTTCGGTAATATTTATTTTTAAGACTGCGTGCATGTATATTTAAAAAATGTGTATAAAATTATTACTAATAGTAAATAAACGGTACCAGATAACTGCCACATACTTTATCCCAGTTAAAACTTTATACCTTCCCAAGAAGCATAGGAGGTGGTTATTTAGAATTGCAAAAGTAGAGACTGTTACCATGCAAATATTAGATGCATGTAATGCACATCCATATTATATTATTATTATTTAAACTATTCGATCGATTTCGAACAAATTTGTACCAAACATATCAATTAGGCCCTGCATAGGTGCACGAAAAAATTTTTTGACAAATTTTGAAAAACAACCCTCTTTTTATCCAAAACCCCCAAAATCAGTTGCCATTATTATTATTATTACCTAAACGAAAATTTTTAGAAAGATGCTGTTTGTTGCATATGGTAGGGTACATTAAGGGCTACAAATAAGCCAAATTTTATCAAAATCGAAAGTAAAATAGACTTATTATATATCAGTATAATCAGAAAAGCATGCATTTTGTGTGTAATCTTAATGTAATAATTGTCTTAAATTTAATCCTATATTTTCACAGCGGTTTGTTTTGCACATTTTATAAATTAAACATTTATTTTTCATATATCCACCCACTAAAAATAATTTCAAAATGTCACTATATAAATTTCAAGATATACAAGAGTTGAAAAATTTCATGCTGAACAAAAAAGTGTAAAACTGTAACACTCTACTCTTCCAAACAAATGATTGTGGTTCATTACAAAATAAACAACACGTCTAGCGTCTAGCACAGAGACAGTTGTGTGCACTAAAACAGCTGACTTTACAATGCTACCAAAATTTCATTTTTTAAGTATCGATTTTAAACTTTATACTATACTGTAGTAATCGAATACTGACACAACTATATAAGAAACTCTCAGATTGAATGAAAAATAACAACTTGAGACCCGTTTTAAAAAGCTTCTGTGGAAAAGTCGCAAATGCGACTTTAGCACTCTACAGACTGATTTATAATAATTGGAATTGTGACTTAAGTGCTTGAAGGGAAACTCATTAGTTTTCGAGGAATATAAAATAGGGTTTCAAATTTGTTTAATAGACGCCAATTTCCAACAGGCCGGCAAAATTAAAAATTCCTTGGAACATATAAGATTCTGAGACTTTTAATGTACGGTTGTTTTTTCATAAAACCACTGGTCTCTTAGTAGTAGACTCTTATGTTTAAAAATGTTGATGTTTGTTGGATCCGAGTGGTAATTTTAAGGACTTTCCATTGTAGAATCAGGTTAAATATTTATTTAGACGTAGCCTAGGAAACTTAATAACAATGAAGGACTAAACTTGACATAAATAATATGCGGAACACATATCAAATGACTTCACTCGGCAACCATTTTAAGCTATAGTCTGGTTTTCTTTTTCTTGGTTTATGAATTGATAAAATGTTTCAATTAATTGATAAAATGTAACAGTTCTAAAAATATGTTCACTACATTCTTTAATATTGTTCGGCCTCCCATATTATTTTTACCCACCACAACTCCTTATTGGAAGCTTTTAGCTCCTTGTTGGGGGAACATTTATTTATTTAAATAACGAGAATAATAAAATTTTTCCAAAAATTAGAATTAATTGATAAAATGTAACAATTGTTAAAATGTATCAATTAATTGATAAAATAAAACAGTTCTAAAAATTTGTT
>JAGFPH010001197.1:221813-250873 GCA_018207615.1 Philaenus spumarius
TTTGAATTGACTTATTTATATCTATTCATAGACGAAAGTTCAATTTTCGACATTTTTGAACATATCGATTTAAAAATTGGTACAGAAGTTAAAAATACAATTGTTTTTTGCTATACTTATTTTAAAAGCTATATTTAAAAAAAATGACTAATCTGCAGCTGATCAACTCAAGCGTTTTGATGAAAAATCTAAAAAGGTCTAAAATTACACATTTTTAATTTACTTGTGCTTTTAAAAGTAAATAATGAAAAAGGTTTATACTCCTTGAACTTGTTTGAATATATATATTTAACTTGTAAAAAAACTTTCAGGTTGATATTTTGAAAATTTTCTAAACTGGATCTGTTTAAAATGAATTGGTGGGTCCGGTACTCCTAAAATCGAGAAACCCATTAATAAGTCAAGTGGCTCTAGATCGGGTAATTTTCAAGATAACAAGCTGAGACTCAGCATAATTGTTTAAAATATATATTTTAACTCCTATGTCAAGTTTCAATTCGATATATTAAAATTCGGCCAATTTAGAATGAGCCAACGCTTCATATATGAATAAGATGTTCCCTTTTAGTGATTTCCCCTGCTGCAAAATACATACCTGCATTATCGAATTTTTTCCGGACAAACCATTGCTCGGACGAAATAAATACATATGACCTTTTTTGTTGGAAAATACCTCCCCTACACGGTGGTATTTTTTATTTTCCTCTATCTTCATCCCAGCTCGAAATATTAAGGATAATCGAAAAAAAAATGATAATCGATTTTTTTTCGACTTTGGGAAATCGATAGACTGGTAAACTTTTTTATGTTAATCTACATACTTTAATGTACTTATAAAAAAAAAAAATCAGCCGTATTGCAAATTACTGGTACTTTTGGTCAAAATTTACCTTTACCGACTGGCCTACTATGTTTATTGGACTTTTTTAATCCTAACGCAAACAGAAGGGTGTTATAAGTTTAACGTGTGTACCTGTCTGGCATCGTAGCTCCCAAATGGATAAACCGATTTTGATTTAGTTTTTTCTTATTTTTAGTAGTAGAATCGCCTCTAATCTTTACTCTTTGCCTCCTGGGACACTCCGTATATTTAAGAAATTGATTATAAAATACACTTTGAGCTTGACGGGTGAGAAGGAATATATATTTAAAAAAATAAGAATAACACTATTCTCACTCATATACGTTTAATTATCAAACGCGTTTCAACGACAAAGTCGTCATCCTCAGTGATATATGAGCTACAACTGACAGATTATAACTATATATTTATTTAGAGTGAGAATAGTGTTATTTTTATTTTTTTAAATATAAGATATTGATTGTAAATCGTTTTTAACCCCGAAGCAAACAGAAGGGTGCTATAAGTTTAACATGTGTTCTGTGAGTCTGTGTGTCTGTGTTTCTGTCTGTGGCAACGTAGCTCCCAAACAGACGAACCGATTTTGTTTTTGTTTTGTGTGAAAGGTGTTTTGATCGAGAGTGTTTTCAGCTATGATTCAAGAAAATCTGTTCAGCCGTTCGGGGGGTTTTAAATTTAATAAACGGTACCAGGAACTGTCACATACTTTCTCACTAACATATTTAAATTGTTAAACAGATTCACTGTGGTTTGTAGGGTGGGGTAGGAGAGGTGATTTTTTATTAAAGTTGGAGATTAACTAATAGATATTATTATTATTATCTAGAGAGAAAACTATTGGATCGATTTCGAACAAATTTGCACCAAACCCGTCAATTATGTCTTTATAGATGCACGAAAAAAGGTTTTGAAAAATTTTGAAAAACAACCCCCTTTATGGCCAAAAACCCCCAAAAATCAGTTATTATTATTATTATTATTAGCTAAACGAGAATTTTTAGAAAGATGCTGTTTTTTTGCATATGGTAGGGCACATTAAAGGCTACTAATAAGCTAAATTTGATCAAAATCGTTAGATCCGTTTTTTAATAAAAAAATAACAGATTTGTTGGGGTTTTTTTGGCCAAAAAGGGGGTTGTTTTTCCAAAAAATTTCAAAACCCTTTTTTGTGCATCTATACAGGCCTACTTGGCTTGTCTGGTGCAAATTTGGTTGAAATCGATCGAATAGTTTTCTCTCTAGCTTTGTATACATACAGACATACATACAGACAGTCATTTTGTAAAAAAACACTTTTTTGGACTCAGGGGGTCCCAAAACGGATATTTCCACAAAAATCTCAACATCGATTTTTTTTTGCGATCACTATACTTTCTCTATACTATAGTATAGTGAGAAAGTAAAATGTATGTGTTATGTTAAATACAATAATTCTATTTTACTAACTATGGCTTTGTATGCTTCAGGTAAGTCTATGTCGAAATTTCCTGCCTTTGTAAACTATCCTGCAGTGAAAGGTGGAAGGTCGGTGATAACATTGTAATGTACTTCTGTATCATTAAAACGAGGAAGTTGTACTTTCAATAGTCACACTAGAATAGATATAAACATCGGACTGAAAATAGATTACACGAAGCTTTGATTTGCTTTACCATGTAAAACAATAACACGACATAAATTAACCAAAACAGATTAGATTTTTTCGAAGTGTTCCGAGAATCAAATAAACTTGTCAAATTCCTGCGAATGATATCGAACAGCGTGGAGAGCTGAAGGCGTCACGTGACCGATAGCATGCAATATAACTATGACATCATCTTGCACGATTGACTCGTCTTCAATTCCTACAATCTTATCACGTGTCCATGCTTAATTGTTTTAGGAAAAATGTAATTTTAAATTGAGCGTGTGTGTTGAGTTTTATTGCTATTTGTATGCATCAGTGTGGTATGCAATCATAATTCGGTCTCGCAGCTGAACCGCTGACGTGAGTTGAGCGAAATTCCAAAATTAAGTTTATATGTTTTAACCAACTGTTTGGGAAATTGGCCTACTCACGAAGGCGTTGAATAGCTGCCTGCGTGAACGAAATATACAGGTGAAAAAAAGTCCGTCCCCTTTTAATTTTTTTGCTTGTTAAAACAAACAAATATCTTTTGGGGAACGACACTAACTTAATCCAAAGTATCTTTTGACGTTATTGGAAATTTTGAGTGTCCCCCAAAAATGGGGGTTTTCGGGGGCAACTCAAAATTTTTAAATGGCAAGTATGGTCATGTGATACCTCATTTTAAAGGTATATTTAAGACTATAAAAATGACATAAAGAATATAAAAATCGGACCATCCAAAACAAAATGGTGGCCCTAAACGTGTTGAAATAAATCGACATAAAGTTGCTAATATCTCGAAAATGAAGTTTTTAGAAAAAAATTCAGGGGACAAAAAATGTTTATTTCTAAGTGCTTGACCTAAAAGAAATGCTTCCAAATCGATTTCGTATATCTTATTTTTACTCCTCCATCTTAAAAAATTTTGTAAAAAATAATATTTAAAAATGATGAAAAAAAATAAAGGGGGGGGGGTGGACTTTTTTTACACATAGTATAGGTAGAATTTGTTTGTACCTCAGTCTTCAATCCCGGCTCAAGTGCTGTTTCGTTTCGCTCGCAGCGGAAAAACTCGCTTTGCACCTCTACCTTGCGACCTCGGATTATATACTGCTTCGCTTCGCTCGCAGTGGACTGTTGGCCTCGTAAGAGAATCTATCTCATGGCCAACGATTTTGGGCAACCAGAATATCTATAAGATCGTTTAAAAAAACAAAACAAAATGTGCACAATAATCTCCTATATTTCTTTCTTTACACGAAACTCCAAAAACGTTTCATTCTAGTAAGAAAAATCTAAAAAAGATTCACTTCATGTTGCTCGATTTCTTCGGCTAACGAACTCGGCCGAGCGACTTAGAAAACCAACGTGTTTACCAAATTTGGACCAAATGGGACACAAAATGCGGCCGTTTGAGTGCGAACACATGTATACAAATGTATAAAATATAAATGTTTTAATAAAACGAGTTCTTGAGACCATGATCGGTGCTCATTGACTACTTAGGTCTAACCTAGAATTAAAAGGTACGAAATTTTTTAAATTATGCAAAAGTCATTGGAAATTGCTCAAGTTGATGGCTTCCCTTGGTGCCTATTCAGCAAATGTACAAGTTACAGGTATTTTGTTTAGCAAACGAATTGGAATGTTGTCCCCAATCCTAGCGAATTGTTACAAATTAGAGAGCTTTTTATTAACAACCAATTAGAGAGCTCCGCACGCCAATCCCTTTTGAACATTCTATACACATAATCAAATTATGCTTTCTTTACAATAAAGGAGTAGAATTAATAATAACCCCAAAGCTAAGATGATAAAAAATGTCAAATATTCAAATCAAATTATTTCGTGTATTTTATAACAACAGTTAAAATAAAGGTTAAAAGAACCAGCAAGGCTCAGTTATACACTAAAAAACCTAATATAAAAGTTAGAAATACAAATAATTGCTTCAAAGTTTGAAATCAGCTGTTGAAATATTAGAGCAAGCAGCTGTTTTTGCTGTTATTTTATTCTATTGGTTGCTATTTTAATAAATTTAAATAAATGTGTTGGTTCATCAGTCTAGGTCTAACTTAAGATTTTTTCGAACTAAATTTACAAATATTGAAATAAAAAATGTTTTTATCTAAATGAATTTAAGCCTATGTTACTCAGGGATAGTGTAGCTTTTTATTAGTAAATTTATTTTTGTAATCCGTTCAGTAGTTTCAGAGATTACCTCCTACGTACAAACAAACACACTTTACCTCTTTATAGTATTAGTATATGTGAAGAATAGATCAAATTGAATGTAAGTAATGCTGGCCTTAATATAAATGTACGTGTCATCGACATTGTCAAAATCCCTCTAGGGTATATCGTGTTCCATGTCTTGTATTAAGGGAAGACGTTATAGATCGACGTCATCAATCTCCATACATTGTTGCTGTTCAGGTTCCGTTTGTGTAGTTGAAGTGATCTTGTTAACTTATTTCTCAGTACATAAAGCGTGATAAAATAGAACTAAGAAAATTGCAGTTTTGTACTTGCATGCACTACAGTTGCATTAGAGTAAACCTGTGTTGTGCCTAGAAAAGAGGTCTAGAATTATAAAGTTGATGGCATATGTGCTTAAATATTGTCGTGGAGTTTTAATTTTTAATATTATATTTATATATATATATATATATATATATATATATATATATATATTATTTACATGTGTTATAAATTTCAAACGAATCAGATGAATATTTTTTATAAAAAAAACACTTTTTAATAAGAACATATTCATTGATAATTATGCGTTCATAAAGTTGATAGCCTATTTAGTTAAAAATTGTCGTAGATATATATTTTTTATTTATATTTATAGTCTACATATATTGTTTATGTATATTTTAAAGTTCATACAAATTGGATGTTTATTTTCAGAGAAAATTTATTTTTATTCAAGGCAAGTTCATCGTGACTGCTTATAGCCTAATACACTAGACTTAACGAAATCGTGTGACGCGTGGCGCGAGAAACTGTGTCACTGCTACTGTGCCACGCGAATCGCGCTGCTAGCGTAGCGATGTCAATATGCGCTAATCCATTCATTTACGAATGTTACAAAAAGTCGCGCTGTGCCAGGTCGCGTGAGCTGCGTCAATCGTGTCTCAATATTCGTCTTGCTTAAATGTCGTCATCTGATGAAGGACTGGTGCCACTTGCTGACGGTTCATCACACGCTAGTGGATATTTACTTTCGTCGATGTATAGCCGGCCAATTGCCTTATCTTACCTTATTTTGTTTACTGCTTCGGCTGTTCAAACATGTTGATTAGTCTCTTTCAGTTCATTAGCGATACAGGTTATTGTTTACTATTAGTTGAGTTGGTTTGCTTGAAACATACTTAGACTAGATACAGTAGGCCTACTGTAAGTTAGAACTTCAAGCTATTGTTGTTCTTTTTTCATTTTCTAGTGTGAATTTATTTTTCCGGGCCTTTATTACTGTTTAATTCGTTGTTAGAATACATAAATACGAAACATACCTCAATGCGGAAAGATTTGGGTTTTACAAAGTATAAAAGCAAACAATTACCCAATTTTCAAGTATTTTCGAGTTTGATACCATGGGAGATTTTTTTTCAAAAAGCTTCAAAATTTGTCTAATATCTCGCAACATATTTTGAAGTAACTGTAACAGTATTTAGTACATTGGAAGGTGAAACCGTGAAATTATTTGAGAAAGGCTGACTTTCTTTAGCTATACTGTAACTTATTTAAACCTGAGCTGAGGTAAACAAGATTTTAACTTTCAGCTGAACCCAATAAAAGTCCGACCAGATGCAGAATTTGGCTAGTCATGACACACATGCAAGATATTTGGATGTTGAACGAGGCTGTAGCCAAGTTGTCAGGTTTGATAGCAAAAGATATATTATTATTGTTTAAAGTACAGGCTGGCCTCAATGATGAAATAGGGATTTGGCTTCACTAGTAAGATTATTTAGATTTTGTGTAGACCGACGCCAAGTTGTCGAGTTTGATAGACAGGGATAATTAGTCGTTGTGTGATGCGTTGCCAATATTGACGTAAAGTTATAGGTCAAATAATGCCCGCAGTAGTATGTAGGTCTACGTTCGTTGTGAGTGTTCTTTGTAACAGCATTTTGTCATATTCTGTAGAACCATTAAATCAAACCAGAGAAATACTAGTTTATCTCGCCCACGTTCCGTACAGCCACCACCCAATTTTATCAAAATTATATTCGCATCAACGCTTCAACACATAATTATCACGCACTGGACTAACTATCTAACTCTTGACAATAACCACGGCGTTAAGCAATTATACTGTGGTAAGTGAAGGTTTTCAACATACTTTGTTTAATGATCCCGCAATGACTGTACAATAATTTTGCAATCGGTTCCGAACTACAGGGTGCGGCAGATCCAGCTAAGCAGTTTTGAGGAGCAATCAAAAAATAAAAGTCGATATATAGAGAGAAAATTTTTGTATTTTTTAAGTTAGTAGAACATACTATTTTACATTCATTTAGTTATACAAAATTGTCTTCAAGATGGCGGCCGTTAGCATCAATACGTTGTTGTAGACGATCTCTGAAATTTCGAGCAGCTCTTGCACACATATACTGAGGTATGGCGTTCACTTCTTCAATCATCCGCTCTCTTAGCTCTGGTAGGGTGTGAGGGCAATTTTTGAACGTATTTTCCTTAAGATATCCCCCAAAGAAAGTAATCCCAAATGCTCAAATCTGGTGACCGAGCAGGCCATTCGACATCACCCCTCAAAAAGACGAGGCGTCCCGGAAACCTTTCTCTCAAAACACCAAGTAAAATTCGAGCTGTGTGAGCCGTAGCTCCATCCTGTTGGAACCAGAAGTTCCCCAATCCATGTTCTTCAACAATCTCGTCAATTCTGGGTTGCAGAAAATTTTTCAACATTGAAACGTAACGTGCGGAATTCACGGTAATGGTTACGCCTTCCTCCTTAAAAAAAGTACGGGCCTATCATACCAAATTGTGATACGGCGCCACCACACTGTCACTTTAGTCGAATGTTGGGGTCTTTCTTGAGTAGTTCTGGGGTTATTGTCAGCCCAGTAGCGAAAATTCTGTTTATTCACGTATCCACTTATGTGTGAAAATGTGCCTCGTCGCTGCATTCGGATGGATCTGTGCAAGCATTTGCTCACATAGATTTTGACGGTTGACATAGTCTGCTGGTCTGCTGGGCGCAATTCTTGAGCAATCATTATTTTGAAGGGATGGATCTTCAAATCGAACTGCAGAAATAATTCTTCTCAAACTGCGGTCTGAAATCCCCAATGCAACTGCATGTTTTCGAACAGAACGCATCTGTGATTGTTGAACTGCTGTTCTCACCCGCTGCACATTTTCTGGTGTTCTTAGTGCCATGTGTATCTGTTCTTAGTGTGCTACCAGTTTACTCCAACTGCCGTGCCCAGGACCGAATCGTGTTTGCATTAGGAACGGCATTGTTGGGCGTAATGTTGAACCTTCTCCGAAAAGCTCGTTGTGTAGCGATCACAGATCTGTTGTTTTCATAATAAGCCCGTACGGCAAATACACGATTTGCACCGGTCCAAACCATGTTGGCTACTATAATGGGATTGCCAAAGGAACAAAGGCAGACTAGTGCGACTGGTGACTACCCCCACCACAGCCCGAGTGATATTAGATAGAAACTGCTTAGTCGCTGTTGCCGCACCCAGTATAACTACAGTATCCTCATTGTAGGAACGTGAAGAGGGTTAAAAAGGGCTTGCGTGGTATAGTACAACGCATTTAGAGTGGCGTGCGGGCTGCGCATACGCAGGAAAGCCCACCTCCCACCAACTTCAGTCTCTTTCACACAGTAAAAAAAGTACAGTCAATGTCAAATCTGCACAGACGTGCTTGGCTGCGTTGTATATTTGGTGTGTAAAAAGCCATCGCCTATAGACTTAACTGCACGACGCGCTGCCTAGCCTCGGTAGGGGAAATGTGGTGGGATAGGTACTCCGTCACGCCATTCTGATTGATTGTATCTATACAACGCCAATAAAAATATAGACCTCTGTTGCTTCACTGTATACTTTAAACTGGTATGACTAGTATTCATAGTCTGTAAGGGTTTGATTTATCCTCTTAAAGCACGGAACTTAAACAACAAGGAAAACTTAAAGAATACAAAGTTTGTTTTCTAGGTCGTTCTTGTTCTACCTCTTATGAAAGTCCATTCGAATGAGCTGACGGCTCCTAAACACAGCGTTTGCGTAATCATTTTCCGCCAGTAAATTTACGCTGATTTTAGTGTCTGTAAAGTATACAAGTACCTCATATAGCACTTATTTTTCGAAATTGTAGGTGCAGTCATTTGGAAATATAGATTTGATTCTCGTTTTGATAGAGTGGCAACATTGTCGGGAAAACCTAAAATCTGCATACACATATAGATTGTATATGTACAGTAATTTATTGAACCTTGAACAGTATTCAATTTTTAACCCCCTGACGCAAAAATAGGGGTGGTATAAGTTCAACGTTTGTATCTGGGTATCTGTGAGGGGCATCGTAGCTTCTAAACGGATGAACCGATTTTGATTTAGTTTGTTTTTTGCTTGAAAGGTGACTAGATCGAAAGTGGTCTTAACTATTTTTCACGAAAATCTGTTCAGGCGCTTGAAGATCGCCAGCTCTTTTTTAGTTGATGTGTCGGGGGTTTTTAATTTTAAATTTATCATTATGTAATCTCTATATACAGGATGTTCAAAAAGCCCCCTCCCTCCATTAACTTCGGAACAAGTAGACTGAATGTTGTACTGCATTTTTAAATTAAACGCCTTACATATGTCCTATCCACTGGTTTATCTGGATATGAAGCATTGAATAAACGCACTGCTCCGTGTAAATTCCTCCTTGCTTCCCCATAAAAAAGAATTACTTCTAGTTTATCTTCATTTGACCGCGGCATTTTGTTATAAAGTCTTCAAAACACAGTTGCTAGTACAGGCCTGATCGCACATGGGTTAACTGACAAGCAATAACGGATAGTAGGATTCTGAGGTAGGACTCCGGTATTCCCAGGCCATTGGTATTATCACTGGATTGTTATCAGTAGTTGTGCTTTCAACGTAGAAGACTATTACCTGCTGTATCTAAAAACTGCGAGTTTATATGTTCCTTTCAAGCTTATGCAAATTTGTGTAAATATTTGTTTAGTACTAGATTTTGAATGCCCTTCAGATTTTATTAAACAACATGCAAAGAACCATTATTCCTTTCCACTGGAACATAGTGTTTGTAACGTAATAAAATGGTGTTAACATAGGATATTTAAAATTTGACTGGCCGCCATTTTCGGTAGGATTAGGATGAGATCTCTAATTTGTGTCATTCTTCTTTATTTATCAAGCCCTTTAAAATGAGGCGTCACTTGATGGTGGGGATTTGTATTTAAGATTTTTGAATTACCCTCTCAACCCCCCATTTTGAGGTTAGGGGTGAAATTTTCGGTTTCACCAAAATTCATCTCCTTTTGTCATAAAGAGATACCCCAAAGCTCATTTATTTATTTCTACTTGTTCCAAAGTTAAGAGGGGGGGGGGTTACTTTTTGGACTCCTGTATATATACAAACTAGCTGACCCGTACTGCGTTGCGCGTGGTGGTTGGTATTTTCAGTCTTTTTAACGTAATTGTATTCTTTCTAAGTGTTCAGTCAGTGACTGGTATTTGACTTCATATATATAGATCTTAAATAAAAAAAGCACTATTGTCATAATAATAAAAGATCTAAAATTATGATTTTAGTAACTTTGATCCCCCAAACCCTTCCTAAAATTTCGAAATTTTTCATACCCTTTCTTAGTGAGCACCTATGGCCATAGAGGAAGCTACATACAAAATTTCATTCCAATCTGTTCGGTAATTTTGGAGAAATCGTGATTTAGTAATTTTTACCCCCCAAGCCCCCTAAAATTTCCAATTTATTAAAACCCTTTTTTAGTGAACATTTATGGCCCTAGAGGAAGCTATATACCAAATTTCATTCCAATCCGTTCTGTAGTTTTGAAGAAATCGTGATTTAATAACTTTGATCCCCCCAAACCCCCCCTAAAATTTCGAATTTGTTCAAACCCTTTCTTAGTGAGCACCTATGGCCCTAGAGGAAGCTACATACCAAATTTCATTTCAATCCGTTCGGTAGTTTTTGAGAAATCGTAATGAGCGAGTCAGTGGTATTTCGCTTTTATATATGATAGATGAATGTTTCTTTGTTTTTTGTCTTTCAACCAATTTCACTAAACATTTCACAGTTTATCCATTCCATTACCAGGAGTGTTTTTACGTTATAATTATTACAGTCAAATTAGTTGAAATGGGGTTGCCAACCCTTGTACAATAAATATAGTACATTAAACTAACTTTTTAGAAGCTATATAGCTAAAACTATGTAATACTATTATTTTTAAGCGATACAAAAAACTATTTGCAATTTGATAGTTTACTTGAGGGAAAGGGATTAAATAGAATAACTTCCCTTAAAATTAAATAATAATCCATACACTTACTGATAAATGAATGATAATTATTTATTTATGGGAACTATCATGCTCGCACGGAAAACTCCTATTTACCGGGCTTGTAACGTAATATATTTTATCTACGAGTACCTGGCCGACCGAGCAGCGCTTAGTAATTAAAAAAAAATTTATTTTTTTAGGAAAATGTATGTAAATACGAATTACATACTGAATAAATATTGATATTTTTCGATCTTACTTACATATAAACTGTTTATAAAAAAAAAAAAAAAAAAAAAAAAAAAAAAACACGAGTGTATTAGTTATAACATTTTATTAGAATTTGTTTGCAGCTATAAAACCTAGCGCATTCGAATCCTGACGTAAAAAAACCTTTATAGGTACATGTCCAACGAATAGGCCATATTTGATATTGTTTATGTATTTTAGAAATAACAAATAATAATTATAATCATTAGACAATTTATATTACCTTTATAGAAATGCAAAGAATGCAGAAAATGGCGAAATGGTTTTTAGAACGGTTAATAACAGTACAAAAATAATGTTTTCACCACACTACGATGTTTTCAGCTATTTTCGGAACGTCATTTGGAGGCCGAAAGTAGCTCTTTTCTGCCCTAGGGCCGTAAAGTCAGCTGTTCGTTTATTCAATTAAAATATGAACGTATATCTCAACACAATTTCGTTATGAAATAGGCCCATATTATGGCAAATGATTCAATAGGTATTGCCGACAGACTAGTGGCTTACACTTAATTAATTGTTATTTTCACCGTTGCCTAGCAACCGGTTATTATTGTTGCTGCTTATAGGAGCCATAACCTCAAAGTTTCATTTTCATGAGTGCTATAAATATTCTTTTTAAATTTTATATAGTGTTTATTTTATTGTGTAGTGTAGTGAAAAATAGCGTTCGCACCACGGCCGAAAGGGTTTTGCAATTCTCGATCGTTTCAAGTTCTCGACTGCGTCTCGAACTTGAAACACGATCTCAAGCCTGCAAAACCTCATTTTCGGTCCTCATACTATTTAGTTACGTTTGGTGTTTCAATAAAGAAATACCACTTGATACATTGTTAATGATTTCTATGTTTGTTAAACATTATCTTATCAAACGAGCAATTCTTGTATATTTTCTATTCGCCTATACTTAGTGACTTCAAACAGGTGGTATATAAAAGAAGATCAGAGTTTAAATTTTGTGCACATTTTCCAGGCAAATTTTCATCAAAATCGTTAGAGCCTAGATCCCCGAAATAAATTTATAAACAAATATACAGTACAAGAATTGCTCGTTTAATAAGATAAGATTACAATTCGATTACTGTACTTAGGTCAAAGTAATGAAATGGAATAACAAGCCTTCAAATTAAATCAAACAATAGCGAAACATTGCCGTGTCCACTAGTGTTTATATACATTTATGTTTTGAATAGTTTCAGTAATATTTTGTATAAGATGAATTCATTGATTGAAAAATAAACCTCAACTAATGTTTGTTTTGTTTTAGGTGAGAATACATTGTTATTGTTCAGAGCCCAACCATGTAAGTAGCGTAACAGGTAAAGCCTCGTTTTATCAATCGTGTTTTATTCTACTAAGTTAAGTAATCTAAGATTGAAGTGAAAATAACCGTTACTGTTCTTGCAATAAGCCAGTCAAGATGTAATTTAATGATTTTATATTTAAAAAAAGACATATTGAGTGTACAGAACAAGCAAGGTTTGGTTTGATTCAGAACTCCAGTTATCCGAACCAATTGGGACCGGACCCCAATTGGATAATCAAAAATTCGGATAGTTAGATTTTCCCCGAAAAAAAGGTCTATTTTAACCTTTTCGGGATTGGCTACGCGTTTACCGGACTGGAGTAAACTATCCGCACACACTACGGTCGCGTATACACGTTTTATAACTTTAACGTTTGAGTACTATCATCGCGTTAACACGTTCACTGCTAAGGACGCACATGTGAGCTTGATACTGAACACTATGTGAAGCGTCAACACTGAACACTGAACCCTCGTATTGGTAGTATTTCCAATACAAAGAGCATTGCGTGCTTCGCACGCCAACTCCCTTATTGGGAGTATTTACAATACACAGTGCATTGCGTGCTTCGCACGCCAATCCCCGTTTTGGGAGTATTTTCAATACACAGTGCATTATGTGCTTCGAATGCCATCCCGCATATTGGAAGTATTTTCAATACACAATGCATTGCGTGCTCCGCATGCCAATCTCCGTATTGGGAGTATTTTCAATACACAATGCATTGCGTGCTCCGCACGCCAACCCCCGTATTGGGAGTAATTTCAATGCACAGAGCGTTACGTGCTTCGCACGTCAATTTTAAGCCTACGTGCAATGGCGCGCGTAGACAGAATCATTATTTTGCAAATCGCAGTACGTTCCCGTCTTATTTTTTTTCTGATATTCTGAAAGCGATTCGGATAATCAACGATTCAGATGGTTGAAGTTCGGATAATTGGAGTTTTACTTTAATAGCGTAAGAGGTAAAGCCTCGTTTTATCAGTCGTGTTTTATTGTACTAAGTTAAGTATTCTTAGAATGAAGTTAAAATAAGCGTTACTGTCATTGCGTTTAGTCACTCAAGATATAATTTAATGATTTTATATATTTACTAAGACAAATTAAGTGTACAGAACAAGCATGGTTTGAAGGTTATTGCGTTTGATCTATTTCTGTTACAATAGTTCGTTCTCGCAGCTGAACCTCTGTGAGCTGAGCGAATTTCCAAAATTAAGTTTATATGTTTTAGGGTTCCAACCAACTATTTATTTGGGAAATTGGTCTACTCATGAAGGCGCTGAATAGCTGCCTGTGTGCACGAAATAAGTAGAACTGTTTGCACATCGGTCTCCAGCCTCGGGTCACGCGCTGCTTCGTTCAGTTCGCACAGGAAACAATCGCTTGCCCTTTTGGCCTCGGCTTATGGACTGCGCCTCGATCTTGCGCCCTTCGATTATGGACTGCTTCGCTTCGCTCGCAGCGGATCGCTTCGGATGGTACTTTTATGGTATTTTACGATTTGTTCGATTTTGGGAGAGCCAGATGGGCTATAAGTTCATGTAAAAATACAAAATGTATGTTAACCAAAAAAATATATTATGTAATATGTATTTATTATGGGCATTTTTAGTAACTTTGAGCCCCCAAACCCCCTAAAATTTAGAATATTTTTGAAAACCTTTCTTAGCGATCACCTAGGGCCTACGTACCAAATTCCATTCAAATCCGTTAGTTTTTTTTTTTTGAGATTTCGTGATGAGTGATTCAGTGAGTGGTATTTGGATTATATATATATATATATATTACAACGAAACCTCCCGTTTTCGAGACTTTTTCTAGCCCACGTTACGGGAGACAATTATGCAACGAACAATCGCGTGCTGACGTTGCTCTTTTGTTGTACAATAAGTTACAACACCTACTGGAAGCCTTTAGCCAACATTTTATCTTTAGCTTAGGTGATGCAACTGGGTGTCTGATACCTATTTCTATAAGTATTTCGACTGACTCTAACACTTTAACATAGCTTCCAGAAATTAATAAGTTTACTAGCTCTGAATTTAATCTACGAGAACTCTTGATTATTTTTGATCTCAGGGAAATGAGAACAGTGGAACAGCCCGTATAACTTACCTTATTTGTGCTTTGATTATTTCTACACCTAAACACATTTATTAGACTATTTCTAATAAAGGAAAATCTCATGAATGGATAACCATAAAACAGGTAATTGATTACTCTCAGTATTTCAGTATAAAAATTAATAATTAATTTATTCAAAAATCAAACTCAAAACTTTTTCAAAATTCAACATAAACAACTCGCTTTTCTCACCATCTGCTTGTACATACAATTTCTATACAATATTAATGTTAAACCTATAATCCTAATTTTTAATAGGCTTGGCAGACAACTTAATTTTATAATCAATTTAATTTTAATTTATTTGAATTTAATTTATTTACATTTATTATTTAAATTTAGGGAATATCGAATTTACATTTATTTAATTTTATGATTTGAATTTAATTTGAAACTAACCTATCTCAACCAGTACTTTAAATATTTTTATTGAATTTACTCAGGCAATTAATTAAAATGGGGAACAACGTATTCTCGTTTACACAGACCTTAATTCAGCGTTTTTCACCTCCGGTTTTTCGTGATGGATGCCGCTATGTTGATCGGTTAGTGCTAGAGCTGCTAGGATGCTGTGTCTGGTAGCCTGGATTTTCTGATTTAAAGTTGTTGGGTTGCTATGATGGCTACAGATGTACTTGAAGAGCAGATCTGGTAGAATCTAGTAGAGTTACAGTTGATCCTATTTCTTCCTTGGTTCGTGAGAAGTGAAGTTCCGTTTAGAAGATCATGTCCTGAAGGATTGCCTATGTCGTCTCAATATCGCCAAATAGAGTTATTTTTGCGTTAACTCATTTGGATAGGCCGTAGAGTTACTCCTGAAGAACTACTTCTGACTTGTAGTTTATATTTTAGTTGAAAGTTACTTAAGTTTAACGAAGAAAAAATATAGTAGTGCTCGTGATACTAAGGTTTTTTTAGCATAACACGTAGTATACGAACTGGTAGAATAATACTTGCTGCAAAGTGACGTGAAGTCTACATTCATAACAATTTGAGTCTTGAGTGAGTCCGTGATTGCGAGAGTGCGTTTCCAAGAGAGCCCTCCCCGATTTTCCGCGTCCAAGCCTTTATACACTTCGTGACGTCATTTCTTACAAGTCCTTTCCATCATTTTTTCAGTAAGCTAATTTTCCTTTTCTATAAACTTTTTTAGTCTAGAAATATGTCTAAATTCGCACTGGTTAAATTTATATAATTTTCTTCTTTTCTTTTCCTTCCATTTTCCTGGAAAACACCAATTTCCCTGGTTAATTTGGTTGTTAGTTGACGCCCCTTTCTGTACCCGCGGCTTCATCCCTTCCACTTTGTCTATTGAATCTTACTTGTTTTCTATTTCTCGCTGTATCTTTTTTTCCTTTTTAGTTTTCCTTAATTTTCTTTTTGCACATTTTCCAGATTGTTTTTGGCTATCCATACGTTTTTGAATCGTGTCTGTACTGTGATTTTTACGCGTGCGCGGCACGTCTACGCTTTCCCGCGAATTCCGCGACTGTCTTTCGCGTTCAATGTCTTTTTTGTTTGTTTACGCTGATTGTCTTTAACACCTGTACAGTTCTAACACTTTTCACCACTTTTACTTATTTTTTCTTTTCTGGGATTTAGCCTACAATCGCAAAAAAGTTCTTTGGGGTTTTTTATTTACTACGCGAAAAATGTTTAAGTTACTGGTTTCCTAACAATACAATGTTAACCTAACCCTAAATCTCTTTACTTTATTATTATTAAAATTCAAAAATTCAACTTTTATTACTTTAAAAGGCGTGAAAACTCTCACCATTTTATCTTAATTTAATTTTACTTTTTGTTCCCTTTTTTACACAGAACTATTCATTCTCTAATAACTCTTGTGAGTGGAAACCTTTGATTTTAATTATTTCTCCCTTTTTAGGGTGTGTGAAATTTGACACTTGACCTAACTTTTTTATTTTCAATAATTTGACTTTTTCTTATTTAACCTTTTATTTTCGTCTACTTATGTAGATTCCAAAAATGTCTGACTTTTCAGTTTCGAGTTAAATTGAACTTTTCCCTTAACTTTAACCCCTGTTTACTTTGGTAGTGTTACCTTTTATGATTTGAAATTCACACCGCCGTAACTAACGCGTTTAGCGCTACGTATTAAACCCTGAAAATCACAAATGCATAAAATTCCTGGATTCCTTTATTTCCCTAAAACTCAGCTACTTTCAGGCTAAGTCAGATTTCCTTTCTTGACGTGTCCTTGATCAAGGTTCATCTTGGGAGATAAGCCTTGCTCTGATTTAACTTGTATTTTTGACTAACAATTAATTGACACTCACCGAAGTCCGGCCTTGAAAACATCGAATTTTATAATTTATTATAAAAACCGATTTTTCCCGCCTTACAACGGCTAATATCCGTTGTAATATATAACATTTTTAATGACCCCCCCAAAAACGTGTTCTGGAGCTCCTGATCGGTGCTCATTAACCACCACCCGCGACATTTTGTCTCATCATAAGAGTCACTGCAATAGCTTATTTTTCCCATGGAAATTCGCTAACAAGCAATCATGTGGACATTGAGGTTATTGTTTCCAACGAGACGGATAAACATGACATTAATTAATAAATGTCAGCCGCGGTTGGCAGCGACCCCTGCTTCATCAAACTCCCCTACCTCTGTCAACTACATCGTTGAAATTCGTGTTTACAGGATTTTACAGTGAACGTGGTTGCATTTTAATAGACTGTGATTATACAATTTGATATTACATTTAACAAATACGTTTGTCTAGTTTCTTTCATACGACGAAAGAAAATAGTATGTGAAGTCTAAACTAATCAAATTAAAACCCAAATTTTGGATTTATTTTGTTCTTGGTCTTCAATAAACACTCCCCTGTTATATGATCTTAAATACGGCCAAAACCTGCGAAAGATCAAAATTTTAAAACTGGAACCAGCATCGTTAGATATGTGAAATTAAATTGCACAAAAAACAAAATTAACGACGCTTGAGAAATATATTTTGTATTACTAAAACCAAAATGTCGTAAAGAAATGTATTTCGATTTTCATGAGTTGGTACTAAATATGAAAATTACTAAAAAAATCCCTTTCGGCTCCCTTTCCCTTATAGGTACAAATTAGATTTTGAATATTCTCTAAGCTAAGAATTAAATTAATTTATTCGTCCCTTGCGCTAAAGGGTATCAATAGGGGAAGATATCAAAGAAAACCCAGGCAAAAGAAATTAGTAAAAGATAAAAAAATACGGGTCAATATTGTTTCTACCAAGGACTTATTTTTGTTTTTGCGACCTGATTAATGTCGCATTGGTCGTACAAATGTTTTAAATTATATTTAGAAGGTATACAATAATTTCGATACTGAGCCTACTGAGGGAGTTGACGTATTTTCTACCCCTTGCGCTAAGGGTTACATTTATCAGAAAGTTTCATTCAAAAGATGTTTATATTTAGAAGATTTACAACAATTTTGAACGGCCTATATTGTGTCTACTAAGGGAGTAGGTATTTTTGTTTTATTCTGCAACCTCATTACTCTCGCCCCTTGCAGTAAGAGTTGGTTTTATTATTTTATTATTATTATTTCCATAGGAAAGATGAGCTATTGCAGTGACCCTTATGGTGGGACTTTAAAAAATATTAGGATATTATTCTGCACATTTTTTTTACTCGACCATAAGTTTGCTTGGTTTGATCAAAACGTAAAATACCATTACAGTTCCCGGTTCAAATCCACTTGGGTGATTTTAGCGGTGGGCCGTCTTCTGATCCGAGCGAAGCGAAGTAGTCAATAACCCGAGGCAGTAAGGTCCAGGTGCAAACTCTCAAAGCGAGTTTTTCCTGTGCGAGTGGAACCAAGCAGCGCGTGAGTCGAAGATGGAGGCTTAGGTGTAAATAAATTCTGCTAATATATTTCGTACACAGAGCCAGTTATTCAGAGGCTTTCGTGAGTTGACCAATTTACCAAATTGTTGGTTGAAATCATAATATATATAGGCTACAAAGGATCGGGAGAATAGACATGCTACTACCATTACTGGGAACATCACGTTTATTGTCATGCGGGTTGCGTCAACTGACCGAGCATTGCATGGGATTTGATGTTTTTTAGTTGGCTAGTATAGCTAACTGTCGTATGGATAACATGGCTTTTGGGCGCTCTGTACTGCACGGTGAACGTGGAATCCAGTGTAGTACGACAAGCCTAAGGGACGTATGAGTTTATACGACTAAATTGAAAGGGCCTTAGGGGCCTGTACTTATACGACTAAATTGCAAGGACCCTAGGCCCTTACATATCGGTAAACGGATACAAACAAGTAAAATACAGGCTGATGTAGTTATTTCACTTATTTCCTTTTTATCACAAATGTTCTTCATTCTGATGTAAAAAGTAAGCAATACGGGGCGCAGATATTTTTTAGGGCAATCTATGCAAACCCTTCCTCCCCATCTTGCATAAAGAGAGAGAGAGAGAGAAACATAAATCTTAAGCGTGAGTTTATTTAGGGATTTAAATTTCATTTTCTGCATTCTATTATCCCATTTTTTTTATTTCCGTTTATATTATTTTAACAATACTTGCCTGTACATTTAACTGAATTAATTAGGTCTATTTATTGTTATTTAAAGCTCAATCTTTTCTCAGCATGGGCGCCCATACCTATGGGCAGAGGTTGGCCACGGATCCCCTAGCTTCCAGAGAAAGGAAAATATGTATATTATTAATTATAGTCAGGTATTTTTCTATTAAGAGATTGGCACTAAAATATGTTTTAAATGTTATGTGCCGTTTGATTTTACATACAGGCCTACTTATTTTATTATTTACAAGAGTTCAAGTACGAGCTACTAGGTTACTACTTGGTGCGACCTCTAGGAGTGTTATAGGCCCTTGTGTATTCACTGACGGTGTAAAGGTACAGACTCAATGCTGTGTGGGTTAATATTTCACCTGAACAGCCAAATTGGCTTCCCAAATTTTAAAAGTTTTCTTGCGGAGGTCAAAAATATCCCTGGACTCCTTTTGCCGAAGGAGGGGAGGGTGCTCCTTACTCAACACGTTCACTGCTACGCAAATTTCGTATTTCTTATGATAGGAGCTGACCTTTTATTTTTTATATTTATAGTCTAAATGAGTAGAAATTACTTTATTTTTTATTTTTGAACCTTTCTAAGTAATAACCACTAATATTTTAAAGCGTTCATAGCACATAGGCTCAAAACTGACGTGCGAAGCACCTAGTGCTTTGTGTATTGAAAATTCTCCCAGTACAGGGGTTGACATACGAAGAACACAATGCAGTGTGTATTGAAAATACTCCCAATACGGGGTTTGGCGTGCAATGCACTGTGCCTCGGCCGCTTCTCATAGTGTTCAATGTCAAGCTCACATGTGCGTCCTTAGCAGTCAACGTGTTAACCCCATACCCCGGTCTAGCCCCCCCCCCCCCAGAATATATCATATGGGCGCTCATGTTTCTCAGTAGTTAAACTAGAAAAGTACAGGCCTATTTTTGAAAAGTCGTTTAATATAATTGTTGTATAATTATAGGCAGTAGACACACATGAACTGTAACAAAGTAACAAATTGTAAAATATGTTAGTCGTCATTAACAACACTAAGGTGCGTGCCGATATTAGAAGTGGTCCTACCATCCCAATCCCTGCAGGACAGTACGACGAGAACCTAAAACAGTCTTGAACTGAAGGTTTGCAATGACGAAAACATGCTATAAAACATACCCCATGAGACTCGAGTTTGGTCTCACGAGAGCCGTCTCATCTCGTGTGTATAATAAATACAAATTGACTAAACAACAATTTATACCGAACTAAAAAGCAGCCGACGTAAACTCCCTGGTGTGTTGAGGCTGGCTTACATCAATTTAACCTGACGCGTCTATGTGCTTTTAATATTCATTTTTGAAACTCTTAGGGTCGTTTAATCAATTTGTCAAAAATAAACTCAGCTTAAGTTAACTTGTCGGGTCATTGCGTTAAATTAACCCGAAAGGTAAGAAAATAAAATCTGGTACATGTATCTTAGACAAGCTTCGATGGAAGTATTGAAAATAAAATGGTTCAGAATGAGGGAGAGATTATACCGCCACTGGTCGCTTTGCCCACCAACCCCGGTTGCGAAGCAAATGCAAACAGACTATTGCACACTCTGATATTTTCTGGGAAATTACGATTAGGACAGAGTCACTTAGATCGATAGAATGGTGGGGGTAACGGTGACCTAGATCCTAACGCATGCGCAATAGGACAGAGTTTTTTGCGTGCATGACAGGAATGTTTTTATATGAATAGGGATACTTGAGCATTTGGGATACTTGAGCGAGGCAGTTTTCTCATCTGTAGTTAAATTAATCTTTCCAAAGGTGGTACCACTGTTTAGTGTTTTTTAGTATTTAACAAACAAAAAAAAAAAAAAACATTAGTTTTCTCAGAGCAAGTTTAAAGTTGTGCTGACAGTTGTACTATAACAGATTGAATAGCTGCATGCATAACCTTAGAAATAGCCTCTTGAACCAAAATGGAGAATGTGGGGATACTTGTGACACTCAGGCTGGGGATAGTTGAGCCATTTTTCAACACTTTGGGTTATTCAAATACGCCAGGAGAAAGTACCAACCAAAATGAAACTGCTATGGGTGAGCTTAGGCCTTTACCTACTGTACCCTTAAGTGCTAGATTGAACTGCCAAAGGCCCTCAACAAGTAAAGCTATTTTCTCCGAAGTTGTTAGACCCTACCCAAAAAGTTTGCCTCGTTTGATGAAAGGTGGCAGGAAAAGAGCTAAATCCACAATTTTAACTTCTACTCCAGAAAAGTTGAAAATTTAACAGAATCTTTTAGAAAGAGCAAATAAGGAGGAAATTTAATGAAGAAATTTTTCCTACGCCAAAACAGAAAAATCAAAACAAAGCTTTTCCTCAACAAATCAAGGAAGAAGACTATTAGAATCATCTGACACAGATTCTGACAAATATTTTACTAAAATTATGAGATTAATTAAGACATGATTGAACAAATTGAAAGTGAAGACGAAATCGCTAACAGGAAGCCAAGCATAAGTGATTGGTTGTTAGTAAAATTTGAGTGGAAAAAATCTGTTGAACGATTTGTCGGAAAAATTATAAATATAGAAAATGAAGAAATAAAAGTTAAGTTTGCAAAACTAATTGCTGATTCTAAATTTAACTGGCCTCCGATCGAAAACATTGCTGCAATTGAGGAAGACCAAATTGAGATGATTCTTCGACCACCATCATCATCACACAATCATTAACACACAAAAATGATCGTATCACTAGTTTTATTTTCAAAACTGTTTTTGGAGGGCTCTCTGTCTAAGAATTTTAGTTGATAAATCTGGTATGGCTAAGCATTGTTTAGATCTAAATCATAATTTTAAAATAGAAAATTTTAAACTGTTGAAAAATATAACTAAACCCAACACATTGGACGCTTGGGAAATTTTTTACATTAACAAATACCGTAACATAATTGTGAATAATGAATTAGGTCCTTTACAGAATTCTTTATTAATGCTATATTTTGTTAAATATTAATATTAGTTTAGTAATTTTATTTTAAGTTATAATGCTGTTGTTAAACTATTTGAATAACGGTAGGCAGTGGTGAACGCCTTAGCATAGGTTTATGACACGCTCCCTGTAGGTACGTCCCTTCTGGTTAGGTATTTATACGGTGCGTTGTCACACTGTTGGATTAGTTATAGTTTGGTTACTGTAGCCCGTGAATCACTGAGGATGGCGACATCGTCGTTGAAACGCGTTTGAGGTTAGTAAAAGTATTTATTGTGAGATTTTGCGTTCAGGTTTTATTTTATCTCGATTGTTTAAATGTTGATTTTATTTTCCAGATCAAGTATCCCCACCTACTGGACCAAGTATCCCCACCATGGGGATCCTTGAGCCATGATGTAAACTTTTCTATAAATAATTTTTTTAAATTTTAATTATTTTAAATTCATAATGTAAAAGAAAACAAATCAAATTACACTATGTCATATTCAAAATTGTTTAATCTAATCACAACAAAATTTAAATATTTAAAAACACAAAAAAGTAGCTCAACTATCCCCATTCTCCCCTACATATTATATTAAATATTTACAATGATAGACATAGTGTTCAACATTATTTTATCCCAACATTTATAAGTAGGCCTATTTCGTAGTACAAAATTATTGAATGAATGAATATGTTTTCCGATTCGGATGATGACCGCGTTGTCACATGTTGAAAGCAGTTTGCCGACATGCAGCAGTAGGCCTACATCATCAGAACAGACGCATCCATAGTTGCAGTCATTGCTTGATTGAAAATATTTTATACTCGTTCGAAGCAGAAAATATTTTGGTAAAAGACCATAGAAGCAAATCACTGTGCAAAAAAATAAATTAGGTACCTTATTGTATTTATATAAAGTTAACACAATTATCATGTTCTTAAAACTATTTTTAGAACATTTTTATTATTATAAAACCTAAAACATTAAGAAATATGCGAAAAATAGTCAATTTTAGTTTTTAAACATACACAATATCTTTAAATGTAACCAACACCGATATATCGATATTTTCAATCCGATATCTTTTAGGTGTCAATTCATGAACTTGTGATACATCAAAAACTCATGCCACGCTTCTTACGATCCTATTACATAACACACATTTATTCGTATTTATTTGATGGATTATTTTAATCATCGGCTGACTTTAGTTCCATTAATGTTAGACACTTATAACATAAAATCGCGTGTTCAGTTTGTTATCAATTAGAGGTTACATGTTATGATAGCCTCAGAGTGTGAATGACCTATATTATGGCTAGACAATTAGCGTTAATGAATTTAGAGCTGTCGGTTTCTCTTTATGTAGGATAACATTATAGAAAAAACAAATGTACTTACTGTGCTCTACACAAAACTCTGAGACAGTTTAAATTGATGTGCTGTGCAACTATTCGTATTGGTTCTAATATTTCATAATGTTTTAAGCTACGTGATTAATATTAGTTTTTAGTGGTTTTACGCTTATACACTTTTTCAGCAATGGTTGAATTAACTAAATAACTATTGAAGTAAACTTTATCAGAAACTGGCACATACTTTCTCACAAACATATTTGAATCATTAAACAGATTCCTGTGACTTCATAATAATTCTATTAAAGTAGGAGAGAGTGGATACATTAAAGTAGGAGAGTAACTAATAAATATTATTAAAACTATGCGATCGATTTCGAACAAATTTGCACCAAACATGTCAATTAGGCCTGTATAGATATGCACGAAAAAAGGTTATGAAAAATGTTTATAAACAACCCACTTTTTGGCCAAAAACCCCCCGAAAAATCAGTTATTATTATTATGTGCTAAACGAGAATTTTTCGGAAGATACTTGCTGCGCGGTCGAATTATTTTCTAAATGGAATTGTTTGTGTTTACTGTTGTCGACGTGCTCGTAGTGAATTAGCTTAAACAAACACAGGCTTTACACTGATTGATATCATGTTCCTGGCGGTTTCAAAGGGATTTGTTACTAAATTGATGTTTGAACATTGTTTAGATAAGGGTGGCAGGTATTGATTACGATGTACTTTTTCACTTCGCTCACCTCCCTACAACGCTCAGAAAAGGTTGCTAAGTTACGTTTTGATTGCGTACCAAGTCCTGAACAGGTTGGATGCGTTCTAGAAATGTATTACGTGGTTTATTTTCATAAATATTTTTTTCGTGTTGCTTTGAAGTTTGTCACAAAATTTGATCGTGTAACTCAAAACACTCTGTAGAATGCCTGCATGGTTAGACAAGCGTTTGGAATATGCTTTCATCTAGGATTAAAGAAGAGCTTTTTAAAGAGAGTTTTTGATAATTGTTTTAGAGGTTCTAAAATTTCGAGGAATGAATGGATAAACTTGAATAAAACATTTCATACACAGCGATAGTTTTTTCGTTATTTCCGTTTGAAAGTTTTAAATGGCCGCCATTTTGAAAATATTTAAGTCAAGTCAACATAAAGTTTTTTCTATGTAGGTAATACTAGTACAAAGGGTTGATACAAATTTGGTATTATTTCGTTTAGTAACTTTTTAGATATACATTTTTTTAAAGATATAAAAGAGCACTGTGGCGACAAAATCACACTGATTTCAATAAAAACCCCGAACCACAAAACAAGGAACAAAAACAATAACTAAACAACTAAATTGTAAGTTATGTTTAATACGTTATCCTTATGTACATTTCGATGACATGGTCATCATCCTCAGATGGTTTTAACACTACTAAAGTCACCATGTCATCGAAATGTACATAAGGGTAACGTATTAAACATAACTTACAATTTAGTTGTTTAGTTATTGTTTTTGTTCCTTGTTTTGTGGTTCGGGGTTTTATTCAAATCAGTATGATAATTTTTTTAAATAAAAAACGCATTTTGGCCACAGTATGAACCAAAATGAATTTAGACAAATGAACAGTGACTTGGTGTTTACCTTGGACCCAGGAACTATCCCAGAAAATATGTGACTGATATTTTGTAATTTGTTCGAGAAAGCGATCTAGTTTCTTCGTCATTTTCGTTTGATAGTTTGAAACGGCTGCCATTTTGAAAATATTTAAGTCAAGTCAATGTAACGTTTTTCCCATATATTTAGGTAATGCTAACACAAAGGGTTGATAGATACAAATTTGGTATTATTTCGTTAAATAGTCAAAGTATGAACCGAAATGATTTTACACAAATGAACAGTGATTTGGTGTTTACATTGGACCCAGGTACTGTAACAGAAAATATGTGACAAGAGCTACGAAACACCCTGTATACATATAAAGCACATGAGCAGAGATTGTACAGTTTACTCGTAATTACACTTACCAGTTATTTACAGTATTTATACATGTAAGAAGCCTAACAACGTATAACGTTTTTAAGGCAGTGCAAATACCTCTGGATGCGAAACAGAAGACATCAACCTAAAATCGTGCCAATAAGCCGGGCTATGTTTAGAACAGTTTGAGATGAGTTTCTAAACTTGTTTTATTGTTATTACTATACTTGAAACATTTGGCAGCTTTAATGCGCGAATAAAAACACAAAACATAAAATTGTCTTCAGTTCGGTGCTTCACCAATAAAACGCGTCGCGCCCGAAGTAAGTTGGATTACAAGTTGTCGTTTGTACCGTCATTTCAATGTTACGGCCGTACTTACTGTGTTCTAAACAGTTGAATCAGCTGAGTATTTCAAACTTAAATACATCAGTAGCACTGGATAGAGCTTCGGTTTTTTGCAAATATAAATATATTATCAACATGATGGAGTCCCGTCCAGGGTTTATACGGTTAGGGGATGTCAGTGAACTTGTAAAAACGTTGTTTCGTATAATTTGAGCTACCAGATGTTGCAAAAACTGACGAGTCTTTCTTTGCTCGAATTTGCTGGAACACAAGTTGTTGAAACAGTTTTTTTTCTACGAGAACGTCTCCAGCAGTATGTTAAAAGTATAAATAATTAGAACACACAGTTGAATCGCTGACGTGAGTTGAGCGAATTTCCAAAATTATTAAGTTTAGGCCTACATGTTTTAGAGTTTCAACAACTATTTGGGAAAGCTGCCTTTGTGTATGAAATATATTAGTATAATTTGTTCGCACCTAAGCCTCCAGCACACCTTCGTTCCACCCGCAGAGGAAAAACTCGCTTTGAGAGTTTGCCCTTCGGCCTTGCGGCTTCGGGTTATGAACTGCTTCGCTTTGCTCGCAGAGTACAAACTCAGCCGTTAGGCCTCTGATTGTAAGTAATTTGAAACGGGTACTTTTACGTTTTGATCGATTTTTCGGAACCAAACGAGCTGTAAGGTCGTGTAAAAAGAAAATGTTCAGAATAATATCCTACATTTATCTTTTACTTTCTCACTATACTATAGTATAGAGAAAGTATAGTGATCGTAAAAAAAATCGATGTTGAGATTTTTGTGGAAATATCCGTTTTGGGACCCCCTGAGTCCTAAAAAGTGGTTTTTACAAAATTTCTGTCTGTATGTCTGTATGTATGTCTGTATGTATGTCTGTATGTCTGTATATATGTCTGTATGTCTGTATGTATACAAAGCTAGAGAGAAAACTATTCGATCGATGTCAACCAAATTTGCACAAGACATGTCCAGTACGCCTGTATAGATGCACGAAAAAGGGTTTTGAACAATTTTGAAAAACAACCCCCTTTTTGGCCAAAAACCCCCAAAAAATCAGTTATTTTTTTAAATGAAAAACGGCTCCAACGATTTTGATAAAATTTGGATTATTTGTAGCTTTTAATGTGCCCTACCATATACAAAAACCCGCATCTTTCTAAAAATTCTCGTTTAGCTAATAATAATAATAATAACTGATTTTTGGGGGTTTTTTGGCCATAAAGGGGGTTCTTTTTCAAATTTTTTCAAAACATTTTTATGTGCATCTATAAAGACCTAATTGACGTGTTTGGTACAAATTTGTTCAAAATCGATTGAATAGTTTTCTCTCCAGCTAATAATAATAATATTTATTAGAGTTAATCGCCTACTTTAATAAAAGTATACAAAGCTAGAGAGAAAACTATTCGATCGATTTCAACCAAATTTCCACCAGACATGTCCAGTAGGCCTGTATAGATGCACGAATAAAGGTTTTGAAATTTTTTGAAAAACAACCCTCTTTTTGGTAATAAAAACCCCAAAAATCAGTTATTATTTTTTTATAAAAAAACGGCTCTAACAATTTTGATAAAATTTGGCTTATTTGTAGCCTTTAATGGGCCCTACCATTTACAAAAACCTGCATCTTTCTAAAAATTCTCGTTTAGCTAATAATAATAATAACTGATTTTTGGGGGTTTTTTGGCCATAAAGCGGGTTGTTTAAAAAAAAAATGTCAAAACCTTTTTACGTGCTTCTATAAAGACCTAATTGACGTGTTTGGTGCAAATTTTTTCGAAATCGATCGAATAGTTTTCTCTCTAGATAATAATAATAATGTTTATTAGTTAATCTCCAACTTTAATAAAAAAACTCTCCTACCCCACCCTACAAGTCATAGTGAATCTGTTTAGTAATTTAAATGTGTTTGTGAGAAAGTATGTGCCAGTTCCTGGTACCGTTTATTTAGCTAAAACTCTAAAAAAGTTTCATTCTCGTACGAAAAATCTCTAAAATGTTTTACTTCCGATCAAAAAACGTTCTTCCGGTTGTTCGATTTTTTAACGAATTCGTCCAAGCAACGTAGGCAACCAACGTGTGTACCAAATCGGACTTAAAATGCGGCCGCTAGAGTGCGAACACACATAATATATATACAGGGTGAGTTTAATGTCCTGGTACACCTGGATATAATTTAAACGGCCTGAGATATTAATGTGAGACTTTGACCGTACCTATTACAACATTTCTTTTACTTTTATAGGTGGCGAAATGTTTAACCACCTAAAAAAGTAAAACAAATACATTTCAGGCCGTTTAAATTATATCCAGGTATGGCAGGACATAAAACTAACCTTGTATATGAAATTTAATGACACCCCAAAACGTGTTTTGGGTGACCATGATTTTTGCTCATTAGCGAATTTCCATAGGAAAAAAAACCAGTGCAGTGGCCCTTATGGTAAGACCTAAGGTCGGGTCTCAGGTCTATAACTGCAGTAATTGTTGCGATATTTGACCCAAAACGCAAAATTCGGTCTCAAAAAACATGATTTACAGGGGTCCTATTTTGTTAAATTTATCTGCTCATATTACGTAAGTTAAATTTAATTTTACACCTTAATTAACGCCCTACATATTTTAATAGGGATTCGTTTCTGTGCGTAATCTGAAACACGGGTGAAATCTTTCGCCATCTGTAACCCTCTAAAGAAGCATTTCCAGACCTACAGTATGAATAGTATATGAACTTTTTTCATTATTTTTTGCTAGTGGAATCAGCTCAGAAAGTGTTCGGAACATTATGCAAATAACTTATTATTTTAGCTCATAATAACATTAAAATATTTTGTTTCTAGAGTAATTCTGGGTATTGTTGACAAGTACCAAGAAATACATTTTTCCTTTTTTTTGTCAATATCTCTGTTATCCTTTGCGCTACAGATAAAATTTAAAAAAAAAACATTGTGTTTGTCATTAAAATAGTAAACATTTTTGTCTCTTGTAATTTTTTTCTTAAGTTAGCGGTTTTTGAGATATTTGACATTAAAAATTATAAACGGTCGCTATTTTGAAAATATTTAAAATAATGTTCTAATTGTTCGTACAATGATAAAAGGTTACGCAAGAAATAGGTGTACAAAGTTTCAGGTCAATATCTTTTCT
>JAGFPH010001197.1:250883-266258 GCA_018207615.1 Philaenus spumarius
CTACAAAATGGTATAAAGATATAAATACTAACTCAAAGAATTGTAGGCGTTATCTCTAATGCAAAATGTGCTGTTTTATTGCTTTAAATCTGTCCAATTGCAAGGGTTTAAAGAAACCTTTGTATTTTCGAAAGTATAAGAGTGTCGTCTGATTGGAAGGCAGCTTTAGAAAGATAAAATCTTGACGAATCAAATGGTATATTTATATTATTGGTCAAAATATTTCTGTTGAGTGCCATGGAGCTTTAAAGACGTGGGAAAGTTGAGTATAACTGCTTGGTGATTCACGCGCGGCAACAGGTTTACTGAAACCTACAATTTTAAAACGATGATTACATATGTAAATATACGTTTTAGAAAAAATGTGTAATTATTATAACTAAAGTTTAAATAATTTCCTGCTCATCGGTTTTTGATTTATTGTGATTGGATGATTTTTAGTGAGTGAAATATTCAATACAAACAGGGTCGTCAAAGATTAACTATTTCAAGTGTCACGCCCCCACGAGTGCTCAAATTGAGCAGTCTGACTAGTATCGATATACTAGTATCGCAACAAATCTCATCGTAAGTGGCCCCTTAACGTGTTAGAGTCTCACGCATTTTTAACTTCATCTCAGGTATAGGATATTGCATTTAACATTTTTATTATTATTGCTAATTTTAAAAATGTTTGATTTTCTGTTTCAGGTAAGAAAGGCATAACTACATTGGCTTTAGGCTCACATTTCTCGGGTGAGTTTCACTATATAACATAACTTTTTTTTTTTTTTCCCCCCCCCCCCCCCCGCTTACACACTTCATCATAATAACACCACTGTAAGCTGAAAAATAAGAATTAAGATGGTTTTCAATGTCATATTCACGACGTATTCACTCTGTTTGTTAGTTCAGTAATTAATTGCAGTAAAACCGTACAAGTGAGATAACATCGACCAATATCTGGAGCGATCAGGGTAGCTCAGTCGGTAGAGCATTACGACGGAAACGTAAAGGACCCGGGTTCAACTCCCGGTCTTGGTCTATGTTTTTTCTTTTGCAATTTAATTAACTATTTCTTCAATTAGTTTGCGTGTATTTTTTAAGATTCTTTAATGTAAGAACCCTGCAGTGTCGTCATGTCTGCCAGCCCGTGTGTGTCAGCCTTGTAGCTATTTTCCATGGAGGTGCTTTTATAGAACCCAATTGTAGAATTAGAATGAATTTGAAAACAAGAATTTTTAGGGTACTTTGCCATAACTGGAAAGTGTTGTGAAGTGAGATGAGTGTTGTTTATGTTAAATAATATTAAATTAGTTAGAGATAGAATTATGTTATTTTATGTTTATGATCCCCTCACAGTAGAGTATAATAGCGAAGCGAGTTGCAGTTATTAACGCAACTGAACAGCTGGCGCGAGTTACGCGAATTTAGAAAATGAAGTTTACATGTTTTATGGTTTCAACCAACTCTTTGGGAAGTTGTTCTACACACTAAGGCGCTGATAGCTGCCTGCTTGTACGAAATATATTGGTAGAATTTGTTTGTACCTGAGTCTCCAGACCCCGGCTATCGCGTTGCTTTGATTCGCTGGCAGCGGAAAATGATCTTGCGGCTTCGGATTATTGACTTCGCTTTGCTAGTTTGGACGTTGATCTTGCGGCCTCGTATCAGAAGCTTCCCACGATAAAATCCGATACCCCCCCCCCCCGTTTTGGATTCTTAATACATCTCTGAGTCCAAGTAGCCATTAAAAGAATTCATTATTGTTTCCCCTCTGGCGGGAGATTTTAAATTCACACTTAGTAAGTAGAGAGCGATTATAAAGTCACTAACTCAGAGGCCTATGTAATGAGATCTGTGTAACAGACTAATTTAATCTTCCTGTCCTGAAAACTTAAGTATAATATACTTTAATAACTTAATATACTTAATCATTATTTATTATTCCAATTTGTAAGTGTATTTATTATGAACGCCCAGACTGATGGATCGGACCCAAATTTGGCAAAGCGGTTTATTACCACAAAAAGGAGCAAAGCAGTAAACGGTATTTCGATTGCTTACATTTATGTTGTTAAAATGGAATAATTACCCTAAAACAATACACCTTTAACTATCGCGAAAATAAAGAGCTGAAATTGTTTCTTATAAAAAAATTAAAGCCCTTGTATGTTCATTATTTGCGCTGAACGGATGGAAACAGGTATACCACCCCCTAAAACAATAAACATTCGTTACTGTACTTACCTTGAAGCTATAGAGCTGAAATTAGGTACATTTATTTTTATAAGTTGATTGCCTAGCCACACTTGAACTTGATAGTATACACGATATAAGTGTTTACAAGCAAGCACGTTTATTCATTGCAAAGATACGTTAAACACTGAAGTTATTTAATTTTCGTCCAGGTATGAGATTATATAGGGGCATTTGTTGGATTTAACTGGCCAAAAATATTTTTTGCCAAAAACTTTCTGTAAAGCTTATATTAGGCCTACATTATTTTAGCATACTACTATATTTTTAAAGTAGTTTGTCTTTAAAAATATCTTTTTTGAAAATACAGGGGTTTTGTAAAGCCTTGAAACATTTAAGACTATCACGTTATTTGGGATAGATTCCCTGATTGCAATTGAATTTTATTTAGCAATCAAAAAATATTGAAAACTAAAGTTTGTAATGTGACAGTGAAAACCTTTTCATAAATTTTAGATTTATAATGTTCTTAAATTTAAATTGTTCTTGAGCGTTTTGTAATGTTTGTTAGAACACAAAGATACACTGTATTTCTAAAAAATGCTTTTAAAAATAAAAATGCTTGAGAGGATGATGAGCTTTCTAAATAAATGTTAGGTTTTTGTCTGTGAAACATTTATGTGCCAATCCAGCAAATATATTAAGTAATACATTTATTATATAACCGAAAAACTGTTCAACTAAAAAAGCACCTTGACACTACAAACTTGTTTCTCTTCGAATATATTTTGTTTTACGCTTCAACAGAAAAACAGAAGAAATTAATAACCACTACCCAAATAAAACTAACATACAGTATAACCTTATTTAATTAATGTACACAAATATATATTACACATATTATCCCTTCGATGTCAACTAAAGTTATTCATCACATAACACAACATCTTCATCGAAATAGCTTTCATCACTGTCTGACTGCACTTCTGTTGGTCGAGTTGTATCTTTAAAAGGTTGAGCGGGAAGAAATATGGCTAAAGTCTCCTTTAAAAAAGGTTCGGTTCTCTTCTTTGGTATTGGTCTCAAACAAGATAAGAGTGGATCTGAACTAAAAAGTAACCGATTTAAAATGTCTATGTTATACGATTCTCTAGAACATTTTCTTGCAAAATTAGTGCGGTATAACCTAAAATGCTTATTCCGAGCCTCTGCACCTTCTTCAGAGAGTTGTCCTATTTGAAGTCGTGCATTTTCTATTACTGTCGCACCGTGTATAAGGATTTTGTTTACAGTTGGAGTCATGGGGTGCCATGAATACAATTCCACATACAACTTGGCCGTATCCATAGCGAACTCGGAAAACTTTTCTGTATCCATTCTGTGTTCACTTGATATTGCTTCTAAGATGACCTTAAAACATTAAATTAAATTTGGATTTATTCCTGTGATTTCTGCTGCTTGGTATGGATCACTGAAAAATCTTCGACTTGTATTTGCATCATTGGTGTTTCCATATCCCGGTTTTGGGACGTCCACAATTAAATCCAATTTTAACCGAAAATCTTCCTGTATTCTTTTTTTCGTATTTAAGTCTTTTCCCTTTTCAGACTGCAGCCGCCATTTGTTAAGCGGCAATTTATAAGCCAAATGCAAGATGCTTTCAAATACTCTGATTCGTGCATGGCGTACGGACAATCCAAACTTAAGTGTTTCCTTTCTTACCTTTTTAGTAAGGTCCAAGTTGTTGAAGTCCTTTGAAGTAGCACCACATTGAAGCAACGCAATGTTGATTTCGTATCAGATGCGGCATTATAAACTTTCCCATCGATCATAGTCAATAACATTTTGTGCTTTATAGAATATAAATTATCATTTAAAGTTACATTTGTAGCTTCTAGTGTGTTGCTGGCATGTTCAATGTCCGAGATTTCTTCATTGGTGACATCGTGACATCTACAGACTCCTTTACAAACCTAATTCTTATTGGTCGGCAGAATCTAGGCGAGGAAGGTGTTGTATTTTGCCACATTATTTTTTTGTTGACAACCAGTAGAAATGGTACAAATGAACTTTAAAAAATTGTGTGCATCTGAGTCTGCATCATTTTTAAACTTTTGTTTTTATTCTCTTTGTTGAGAGCCGTCACATCCCTACTTACAAATGAGCAAAAGTGTGCCATGTTCTTCATCGTATAGTGTTTCTCCAAATTCTTCAAGGTAGATCAGCAATCTTTTAACAGTATGGTCCATTAAATGTTGCAACTGAACTTCAGCATTGGTGTCGGTAACTCTGAAGGCCTCCTTATTTGAATAGCAAACAATAGCACGGATATATTTCCTTAAGAGAATAGCTTACTATTTCATAATGCTTACTAAATAGGTTTGCTACAACACACATTGATAGGGCCTGAAGAGTGGAGAGCTTTGAATAAGTTTTCCCATAATCATCAGACAACAGTTTCTCACATTTAGTTACAACATTTGGAGCTCTTGTTACTTCTTTGACCAAACTGGAAGCATTCCGATGTCCAGCGGCATACAGGTGTGATTGGGTAGCATGGCAAAGGATCTCGAGATCTGCTTCACTGCGCACTTCTTCAGTTTTTATTCTCTTGCTCCTTTCACTGCATTCGCCGAATCGTTTCTGAGAACGACCTGGGCGGACAACTACTTGCGGTAATTGGAAAGTTCCTTGCAACCAAGATGATTTTTTTTGCAAGACAAATTTTTTATTCTTGTTTGCTTTAAGCCACCTTTGTTGAAACTCTGATTTTAATCTTGAAAAGTCATGTTTTATTATACATATTTGCTCTTGTGAATACTTGTCATTATTGACAAGGGAATCTTCGAGATATTCTAGTTTCTTATCTAAACTGGATAAAAGCTTTTTATTCATAAGGTCAAAAAGGTCTTGTTTTGATATGATGTTTATTCCAGATGGGCCCATCGATGTATAAACACACATGTGTATATACATCGATGGATGGGCCTGAAAATATATATAATTAATTTTGTATAAAATTCCTCCCTGAAATAAGTTTTATCGCCGGGGTCAAGGTCCCCCCTCTCTGTCCTAGCCTCTTGTATACACTTTTGTCTACTTTTGTTCCTTATCGTCTGCCACAAAATCATCAGATACCCCCCGCCATTGTCCCGAGTTAGTTGATAACGGCACAGAATGCCTTTCAACCAAATACTGCCAATTTTTAAACCAAATTAGTTTTTATAACTATCCCTTTCGCTAAAATGTAAAACAGACGGTTATTGTGAAAATGTATTATTAATAAACTATCATACCTAGATTTGCTTATGAAATAATTTCTCAAATATTAGCTGTTATTAGCGGCTATACTTTTCAAAGTTATTTGCTACTTCACTTGAACTTTCATGTAGTGTAAAAAAATCATCGGGATTCATCGGAAAGTATAACAAATTAATTTTCTAATGTTATAATTAACAATACAAATTTATTTAAGTATATGGTATCTTTTACACCACCTTACCGCATATTTAAATTAGGGGAGACCCCTGTGTGCTCCGCACGCCAACCCCTAATGAAACCTTCTAAAAACGTATGGTCTTATTAATAATAACCTCAAAACTAAGATGGCAAATAATGTTAAATGTTCAAATTAAATTATTTCTTATATTTTATAACAGCAGTTATAATAATGGTTAAAAGAACCAGCAAGGCTCAGGTCTACACTTTAAAACCCTAACCTAAAAGCTAGAAATGCAAAAATAATTGCTTCAGATTTTGAAATCAGCTCTTAATGGAAATATTGGAGCAAACAGCTATATTATCTGTCATTTTATTCAATTGGTTGCTATGGTAATAAATGTAAATACATGTGTTGGTTTATCATTCTAGGCCTAACATAAGAATTTTTCCCGACTAAATTTACAAATATTGAATTAAAAAAAGGTTTTTATCAAAATTAATTATAGCCTAGTTACTCAGGGCTAGTGTAGCTTTTTATTAAAACTATTTTTTCAATCGGTTCAGTAGTGCCGGAGATTACCCTCTACATACAAACAAACAAAAAATCAAACAAGAAACAAACTTTACCTCTTTATAATATTAGCATAGATGAACATATACAAACAAAATAATATTAATACAAACATACATTCCTTTCACATTCCATACTTTGTTATTTAATATCACTGCTTGTTTAGAACTAACAAAAGTAATGCTAAAATATGCTGTCGCAGAGTAGAAATCTCTGTTGAAGTTAATCAACTATATCAAGTTCAAACTGGTATAGTTCTAATTCAATAAAACTTAGAAGTATGGTCGTAATCTGATTCCCTTACTATTCTCCTTCAATGTAAGATAAGTTTTACCTCTCCCGCATTTGCGTTTTGAAAAATCGACTTTTGGCCAGCTAGGTTGTAAAAAATACCCCTATGTGCATCGCAACTCAAATAATGTAAGTAGATGTTGCTCAAAGTTGTACAGGCGGACGGAATTAGGGAACGAGTGTGAATGCATTCTGAATGCACTATAATTCGAACGTATTCTAGTGTGTGATATACACAAACCAATACAGTACTTCCATATTTTTACGTTCATTTTTACTTCCATATTGTTAAACATCCGATGATGCATGCCGCGTAAGAATTCATATTAGAATTTTCGATGTTTGAAATCGCTATATCTCAGGAAAATAAACGGTATCAGTTAACTGACACAAACTTTCTCCCAACTTACTGTAGTCAAAATAATATTGTTTTCAATTATTTTATTTATTACTTTTTAGAACAAAACAAAAAAATAATATTCTACCTACGTCAATCGTATAAAAAAATTAATTATTGTCCTAGGCGGGATTCGATCGCGCGACCTTTGAATTACTGGCCGTGATCGCTACCATGGTGCTATCCCGTGCGGCAGCCGCCGCGATGCTAGATTGACAACATAAACTTGTTTATTTTTAAACATTTCCCCATAATTATAAAACGCCGAAGTTTTGATAAAAGCGGGTGGTGTCATTTTGTTTGGCATCTTAAGCACTATAAATACTGAAAATTTGATCAAAATCGTTAGAGCCGTTTTTGAGAAATTAGCATTTTTGTCGTTTTGTATGGGTTTTTAGGGGTAAATTACCCTTAAAAATTAAAAATTCCAAAAAATGAAAAAAAAAACGACTGGAGATATTAGGGTTTAGTATCTACATACCAAATTTCATGAAAATCGGACCAATAGTGTCCTCTCTGGTCGTGTATACATACTGACAGACTGACAGACAGACACCACTCTAAAAACACTTTTTTGGGTTCAGGGAGCACCAAAACAAAAAATTCCACTTAAAATATTTTTGGGTTCAGGGAGCACCAACACAGATAATTGCACTAAACCATTTTTTGGGGTTCTGGGAGCACCAAAACAGATAATTCAACTGAAAATTAAAATTCGAACATTTTTACGAAAACAATACTTTCTCCATATACTACGTATAGGGTGGAGAAAGTAAAAGTATAAGACAATTTTTTGTAGAGAAATCTACAACTTTGTCTAACATATTTTTACGATAACGCTTAAAATTGACGGAAAAAGGTGAAAATACCCACAATGCACGAAGCACGCAATGCGTTGTGTATTGAAAATACTCCCAATAAGTTGGTTGGCGTGCGAAGCACGCAATGCATCATGTATTGAAAATACTCCCAATAAGTTGGTTGGCGTGCGAAGCACTCATTGCATTGTGTATTGAAAATACTCGCAATATTTTGTGTCAAGCTCACATGTGCGTCCTTAGCAGTGAACGTGTTTTCAGCCCAGGGGTACAACACAAGTGACAACTTTTTTCAAATATTGGGTGATAACAAAGAATAAGAGGATGAAAATTAAATAAATCTTTGTTATTTTGTTAGTCTGGAACCTAAAAGTATACTAGTTTTAGTGATCATGGTTTTACCTGGATTCGATTATGGCAGTTTAACTTTAAACTGAGTTTTCTCAAAACTAACTGCACTACACTTATACCCCTTGGCTTCTCAGCCCTTCATTTATAATAGTGTATTGAAGTATATACTATACCAGTTTTCAGTTCACTGCGAATTTTTGCAAAGTTTCCACTTTTTTGGTATATTTTGACTGGACTGTAAAGATTGTGGTACATTTCTTGAACGCAATATGTTTTTAAATGACTGTATGAATAAACATCTGGTTCTGACAGATCCAGGTAACGTGGAGGTCCTACATTGTGGAAAAATTCATGTAACAATTCCACAATCTCCACGCCATTTCATAATGTTAATCTGTCCTACAAGCCCCAATAATAATGTTTTAAATACAAGAGTAGATTCTTTTTCCTTTTTGCAGTGTTTGCTAAACCCCACTTGAAATTGATTGGAAAGGAAACTGCATTTGACTACCAAATTAGCCTTCACTATTAAGGTTCCAGTGGCAAGTTAGACAGAAGACGGGTGATTGTGGAACGTTTATTCATGATTTAAACAGAGTTCAGACGTCGCGTCGGCTCTTCAATAAAAAGTATCTAATGCTGTGCGAATTTAAAGTTTTCACGATACTACTGGAATATCAGTTGCTTTTTTATTGCGTATATTGCCAGGTAAAGTTCGTCATATCCGCACTAGTGAGGATAAATCAGCTGATTACAACAATACAATATTGAAATAATGCCCATCTGTTTAAAACATTGTGTTGTTGTGTTTGCTTTACTTCGTGTTTAGTTGATGTACAAATGGAAGAATTTCCAGAGTGAAGATGAATCTGAATTTGGAAAATGTATGATGAAGAACACTATCTCACAAAACCAAGAAACAGTTCAAGTCCTAAACAAAATTCCTAACAAAGGAATTAACATTACAAATAATACAAACTGCACAATTAACATATACTTAAATACAAACTAGGTATTGTATTGTTCGTTTGAATATTGTTACATTATTTAAATTCTTGTTAAATATAGGCCTAATCCTATTTATTATTCAATGAAGAAACATTTTGATTTTGTAAAAACATAATTTTTTGTTTGTTTGTAGTAAATAAGAGTAAATAAACTTTTCAATTTTTAATAATCATATTTTTTGCTGTTGTATCAAATAATTTTTTGCTGTAGTATCGTGAAAAATAGTGTTCAAAACTGGTGGGAAAATGAAAAATCACACTTTTCCCACTAGTTGTGAAATGTACTATTACGTATTTGGGTACCATCGGCGTTTCTGTAATTGCAAGAACGACACCTTACAAGAACAGTAAACACATCAAACGTATCACTTTCGAAAATATCCATCAAGTCAACAATAAATTAGTATTTTAGAATCCTAACAAACCTGTAGAAAACCTCTTTGAAGTGTAACTTATTTAGGCTCACCAGGTACAGAAAAAGAATTTTCAGAAAATTGCAATGTTCAAATGTTACACATTAATACCTACCTTTTTAATGTTAGCATAAAATATTAATGCTTTATATTTTTGATTTTGAGTCAGTAAGTAACAAAAATGTAAACTTTGAAAGTTCCCCCTTTTGAAAAGCCTTAATATTGAGGCAACATTTTTTAATTTTAATCTGTATTTCAAATTTCAAAAACCCATATTAAAAGGAGCAGAGGTATGATGGTAAGAAAAACCGACTGATCTGGTTTAAGTAAAGATACACTGGCACGCTTGCTGGAACTTTGCCTGGCGCACTGCAGTGCGCTCAGATAAACTTTAATTTGATAAGTAAGAATCATGATTCTAAATTTTTTAAGTGTAAACTTCTATTTGGCATATCTCGGCGCTATGTTTGCTGGCATTGAATTGCATTTAACTGCCCCGCACTTTCTCATGCATTTTATGAAACGCTCTAGTCGAATTTTACCGTCACGCATTTTCTCATGCATTTTATGAAACGCTCTATTATGTGAAACTTACGCTCTATTCCGTCAGTTTGAAAAAGTTTTGGTCTTGCCGAGATTCGAACCAGCAGAGTCCATCACCATATACTAGCGCCTTAGCCGGTTAGGCGACGAAAACATTGCTAGTTTAGTATATTTGAATTGGGTATATAAGTGTAACACATTGTCCTACGTCATAGGCTTAACCCATTAGTGTTAACACTATGTATACTTTAATTGGTAATACATCTGAAATGGACATTGTGCTTCCTCATTTCGTAAGTTGTATTAAAAATGGACATTGTGCTTCCTCATTTCTTAAGTTGTGTTAAAACGTTTACACTTCTCTCGTGTGGTTTTAAGCACACAATTTACATTTTTTTTACAATTAGTGCCGTATACAATTTTGTATGCACTACATTTTATATAATAACTACTGTTTCCAAATTGGACAAATTATGATTGGAGAAATCGGCGCCAACTCAGATTCTTCTTATTAAAGGCTGAATACGTAGTTATAATATTTGTTAGTCGCCATTGATATATTATGTATAAGATTTACCGTCTACAATAATATTCTGTTTCTTTTCATCGTTCAAAATGACGGACGTTTCGGCTATTATAAGCCATTATCGAGTTTCTTTTCAGCTCTCCTTTCATTTTACACAAACAGTTACACATAAACAACATATTAATTATAACAGCAGTTATAATAAAGGTTAAAATAACCAGCAAGGCTCAGGTCTACACTTTAATAAAAACCTAACCAAAATGTTAGAAATACAAATAATTGCTTCGAAGTTTGAAATCAGCTGTTAATGTAAATATTGGAGCATATAGCTGTTTTATCTGTTATTTTATTCAATTGGTTGCTATGGTAATTAATGTAAATACGTTCAAGAAATATGTGTTGCTTCATCAGTCTAGGCCTGAAATAAGAATTTTTTCGACTAAATTTACAAATTTGAAATACAAATCTTTTTATCAAAATTAATTATAGAATATGTTACTCAGGGATAGTGTAGCTTTTTATTAAAAAAATGTTCAATTGGTTCAGTAGTTCCAGAGAATATCTCCTACACATAAACAAACAAAGTGTACCTCTTTATAATACAATATTATTAACCTTTATAACCTTTATGACGAAAGTAACCTGAAAAGAAACTTGATAATGTTTCTAAAAATACATGTTGATACATGTTTAATAAAAAGAATATTGTAGTCGGCAAGTCTTATATTTAATATTTAGTATACATAGATTAAAACCATTTCCAACCATGAACATTTAAATAATTTAACTTGCCTAAAAATGGTGAAAAATATAAAACCCTTAAATATTACTTATTGAATAAGTAGATAACTAGCCTAAACTGAATACGCCTGAAATATTTTGTCGTAAACACGCATTTATATTTTGAAACAAAACGAATGTAGATTCTCTCTAAAAGTTTATTGTTTACAAAGCAAAGCCGTCCCTAGTTTTCACTTTACAAACATAACTGAATAGAAAAGGATTCATTGTTCTTTTTTGTTGTGAAAGGCAGATCGTGCACTCTTAAAGATATCTTTTGTCGAGTAGCCTATTTAAATTGTAAACGAATACGACTGCGGGATGAAAATACCAAAAACTGGCACATACTTTATCACAAACATTTATTTAAATTATTAAACAGAATCACTGTGACTTCATAATTGAATTCAAGAAGGAGGGGGGATACATTAAAGTGGGAGAATAACTAATAAATATTATTATTAGCTAGAGAGAAAACTATTCGATCGATTTCGAATAAATTTGCACCAAACATGTCAATTAGGCCTGAATAGATGCACGAAAAAAGGGTTTGAAAATTTTTGAAAACAACCTCCTTTTTAGCCAAAACCCTCCAAAATTCAGTTATTATTATTATTAGCTAAACGAGAATTTTTAGAAAGATGCTGTTTTTTGCACATGGTAGGGTACATTAAGGGCTACAAATAAAGTTTTATAACTCTTAATTTATTTCACATTTAGATCAGTTTTTTATTTACATATATATTTGATAAGTCATGTTCAAATTTCTTTTTTTAAACTGTAGTATTTTCACTTCCTATTAGAGGATGTAAATATTTGTATTATTTCCTTTTAACATCTGTTTTTTATATTTTGTTGTTATTGAAAACTTTTTTTTTATTTTTTATTTCTAGATTTAGTTTTCCTTTCATTTATTCTTTTTTATACAGTACCAGGAGACCGAGCTAAAGCTCGATTATAAGCAGGGCTATGATTTCAATAATAAATATTGGATTATTGAGTTTTGAGGTTAGGCCTGTAACATTAAACAACTAAATAAAGGGTATATACAACATTAGGCTTACCTGTAATAAAAATACAGTTTAAAGGATTAACCATAATCTCAACGCTATGCCTCAGAAATAAGTCAGGCCTAAATTAAAGTTTAATATTTCAATATCGATTTAGGCCTAGGGCCTAGTTCGCTCACGTCAATAACTATTTATTGCAAATTTCCGTGAACATCGTTTAGGTTAAGCCTATAACATTAAACAACTAAATAAAGGGTATGTTTATTTAGCAGAAGTATTCGTTGCCATGGTAACTATAAATAGATACAACATTAGGCTTACCTTTAATAAAATACAGTTTAAAAGAAAACAGATGATTATTGTAATGGCATTGAAAACATTTGCATCAGCTGTGCTTTGTATTGTTTAAAATGGACAAATTTCACTTTTTAATTTAATAAAAAGACGTAGAAAACGAACTTTCCCAGACTGGTGACCATTTCCAATCGATTTCTCGTGGCCAAAAGCCCCATATAAAATCAAAAAATCAAAAATCCTTAGACGGAGATTCCAGATCCATTTAGCAGACAGATAATTATCTCTCGCTTTAGAAGATAAGATTTGCACTGCACTTATTAATGATTTATGAAATAATTATGAATAATTTTGAAATATAAATACAAATTTGATTATGTTAAGTTATAATAATTTATGATAAATTTAATTTGGAAAAAAGGATATTCCATTTGTGTATTATTATTAATTTTAGAATCAGATAATATTTAGGCCTATATGGCTAATTTACCCCCTGAGTCCAAAAAAGTGGTTTTTAAAAATTGTCTGTCTGTATGTATACAAAGCTAGAGAAGAAACCATACTCGATCGATTTCGAACAAATTTGCATCAGACATCTCAATTAGGCCTGTACAGATGTACGAAAAACGTTTTAAATTAAAAAAAAAAACCTTTTTGGCAAAAAAAAAACTCCCAAAAAATCACTTATTATTTTTTAAATAAAAAACGGCTCTAACGATTTTGATAAAATTGGGCTTATTTGTAGCCCTTAATGTACCCTACCATATGCAAAAAACAGCATCTTACTAAAAATTCTCGTTCAGCTAATACTGATTTTTTGGGGGGTTTTGGGCTAAAAGGGGTTGTTTTTCAAAAAATGTCAAAACCTTTTTTCGTGCATCTATACTGCCTAATTGACATGTTTGGTGCAAATTTGTTCGAAATCGATCAAATAGTTTTCTCTCTAGCTCTGTATATAGGCAGACATTTTGTAATAATCACTTTTTTTGGATACTAAAACGGATACTTCCACATAAATCTCAACATCGATTTTTTTGCAATCACTATACTTTCTCTATACTAGTACAGTGAGAAAGTAAAATGAAGTAGGCCTTTAAGGTTTCATTATCAACACTGAATTTACATTATTTAAAATGCACTGATTTTTTACTTTCTCAATATACTGTGTTTTTACAAAATGTCTGTCTGTATGTATACAAAGCTAGAGAGAAAAATATTCGATTGATTCGAACAAATTTGCACCAAACATGTCAATAAACATGTCAATTATTCTTGTATAGATGCACGAAAAAAGGTTTTGACAAAATTTGAAAAACAACCCCCTTTTTGGCCAAAAAACCCCCAAAAATTTAGTTATTATTTTTTTATAAAAAAACTGCTATAAAGGATTTGATAAAATTTGGCTTATTTGTAGCCCTTAATTAATGTACCCTACTATATGCAAAAAACAGCATCTTTTAAAAAATTCTCGTTTAGCTAATAATAATGACTGATTTTTTTTGGGGGGGGGGGGCTGGTTTGACCAAAAAGGGAGTTTTTTCAAAATTTTTTAAAACCTTCTGTCGTGCGTCTATACATGCCTAATTGACATGTTTGGTGCAAATTTGTTCGTAATCGATCGAATAGTTTTCTCTCTAGCTAATCATAATAATATTTATTTGTTTCTCTCCTCCTTTAATGTATCCCCTCTCCTACTTATATATAATTATCAAGTCACAGTAAACGTGTTAATAATTTAAATATGTTTGTGAGAAAGTATGTGCCAGTTTCCGGTACCGTTTATTTTGTATTAAAGTACTTTTTAAGTAACTCTTTTGACATTGAAATCATGGCTCGTAATTAAAACTGAATAGTCAAGTGGCAACGTTGACGGAAAATATATTGCATCATTGTGAATCTTTTATTCATGATTTAAAGTCGGCTCCAGATATTAGAGATGCAATGAATGTATAAATCCAGTAATTTCTTTGCGGAAAGGGCAAAGTTTGTTTTCATTTTAAAGAAACGGTGCAAAATACGTTCGATTAGTACACCATGCTTTTTATTGTAGAAGGGTTGTAATTTATAATCTACTAGAAGGCTCCGCTCCCTGCTCGCTTCGCTCACCAACCGCGGCGAAGCAAATGCAAAAAGATTATTGTGGTATATCACGGGAATGACGATTGGCTCAGACTGAGATTTTGTATTTTTATGTAGAAGAGGAGCTATTTTCAAATTTTTAAAAATATTACCAAAATATAATAGGTAAAGCAGTAGTCAGACTGGTCAAATAGGCCTAGTAAATAACAAAGTGGGTATAATTTTAATAGTGAAAATTGTTTAGATTATGATATAGCCTATTACCTAACCTAAAAAAAAATTGTTGGTTGTGAAGAGTAATATCTTGATTATAAATTTGACAATTTCGCTTATCACACACAACAAAACCAATCCTAGAATATACTTTGAGGTTATGTTTACAAGCTTGTAAACTTGCATCTTCAATCAAAACGAACCTATAATGTCTGGATGTTGGTTGTTTTTTTTTATAAACGAGCAATTCTTATATATGAACTAGCTGACCCGTACGGCGTTGCCCGTGGTGGTTGGTAATTTCAGTCTTTTTAACGTAATTGTATTCTTTTTAAGTGTTCAGTCAGTGAGTGGTATTTGGCTTATATATATATATATATATCTCTTAAATAATAAAAGCACTATTATCATAATAATAAAAGATCTGAAATTATGATTTTAGTAACTTTGATCCCCCCCCCCC
>JAGFPH010001197.1:266358-277065 GCA_018207615.1 Philaenus spumarius
CCTAAAAAAAAATTGTTGGTTGTGAAGAGTAATATCTTGATTATAAATTTGACAATTTCGCTTATCACACACAACAAAACCAATCCTAGAATATACTTTGAGGTTATGTTTACAAGCTTGTAAACTTGCATCTTCAATCAAAATGAACCTATAATGTATGGATGTTGGTTGTTTTTGTATAAACGAGCAATTCTTATATATGAATTTATTTCGGGGATCTCGCTAACGGCTCTATCGATTTGGATGAAAATTTGCATATAGGGGTTTTTTAACGTCAGGAATCGAATGGGCTAGGTCCCATGTCTGAAAAAATGCGCTAAGTAGCTCTTTTCGCTTATGTAAACTCTGAACTTCCTTTATATATTACCTTTGAAGTCACTAAGTAGACATACCCGCAATCTAGTATGGAAGGAAGTATTTTTGGTTAAGATCCGATTGAGTCATGATAAAACTGAGTGTATTCAAATATATACGTAGTAATAGATCAACTGTAAAAATTACTATAATATAGCAGATATATTCTAATAAAATGTTAAAGTAATTGCACTCATGTTTTTATTTTATTTAAATAAACAGTTCATACGTACGTAAGATCGAAAAATATTCATATTATATTCAGTACTAGGGGAGATCCCTGCGTGCTCCGCACGCCAACCCCCAATGGAACCTTCTAAAAACAAATGTTATGTTTTATTTATAATTAAGTTATATGGTTAATAATAATAACCTCAAAATTAAGATAATAAATAATGATAAATGTTCAAATCAAATTATTTCTTATATTTCATAACAGCAGTTATAATAATGGTTAAAAGAACCAGCAAGGGTCAGGTCTACACTTTAAAATCCTAACCTAAAATCTAGAAATACAAAAATAATTTCTTCTAATTTTGAAATCAGCTGTTAATGGAAATATTGGAACAGACAGCTATATATTATTTGTTCTTTTATTCAATTTATTGTTATGGTAATAAATGTAAATACATGTGTTGGTTTATCATTCTAGGCCTAACTTAAGAATTTTTTCCGACTAAATTTACAAAAATTGAAATAAAAAAAGGTTTTTATCGAAATTAATTATATGTTACTCAGGTAAAGTGTAGCTTTTTATCAGTAAAACTATTTTTTCAATCGGTTCAGTAGTGCCAGAGATTACCCCCTACATAAAAACAAACAAACAAACTTTACTTCTTTATGATATTAGTATAAATGTATGAAGAGTTAATAAGACAGCCATACAACCTTCCAAAAATCACACTTATAAGGTTTCTCTATGTGTGTGTCAACGTGTATCTTTTATAGGTTAATAAGTAGCAGATTTTATTTAAAAATATAATTTACTTTAACTGTCATATTATTTTACAGAACAGCTGTTTTATGTTTTTAATTTATTTATTTAATACCAAATGTTTTAATGTAAACTGCAGAACAGCTGTTGTAGGGTGGTGGTGCCGATTATGAGACCCTTTCCTAATATGAGACCCCGGCCTGCAGGTTGTAGGAAGTGCTGTCACCATGTGCCAGTCGTGTAAAACTGTAGCCTACTACGTCATCATTCGTCTGTGAGTCGGTCAAGTGTTTCCGAGTGCGGAGTAAAGTTCAATATTTTTTTGTGCGTTTTTGAGTTTGAAAAGTTTTTGACACCATTCTATTTGACTTCTGTTTTTATCTTTAAGGTAAAACCTTTTACTAATTTCTTAGTGTAGGGTAGGTAGCTATTGATGTGTAATGTAAACATGCTGGTTCTTTGTTTGTCTAAATGTAAACCTAACCTGAAAAATTGGTCATGATTTTGACCACGTGTTGATGCCTAATATGAGACCCTTGCGGATGCCTAATATGTGAGGGGTCTCATATTAGGCATACTTTTTAAACCGTTGAAAGGATGCTTACATTGTTTTGTTTTTTTATTTTTAGATGCACAAAAGCAACATTAAGTAAAATAATGTTTAATGTTTTCAATTGTACAATCTAATCAATAGTTACAATCATTTTCATAGTAATATAAGTAGGGTCTCATATTAGGCCCACTTTTTTTTCACCCCAAAAATGTAACACTTTCATAAAAAATTTTAAAAAAACCAAAAATATGAAGTTATTTTTAATTATATTATGTATTCTAAAAAGTTAAATATATGGCAATAAAAACTAACACTTTGTTTTTTTAATACCTCACTTAGTTGTCTAGTTGTATATGAAAGAGAAAAGGGGTCTCATATTCGGCACCACCACCCTATGTTTTTAAATTCTCATGTATTTCTTATGGGGATTTTTCCTTTTTCGGGGATCTCAAAAACCCCTTAGTTTTTAATTTTAGAAAAAACTTATATTTTTCCCTCGTTCCTTGAATCGATACCTTTAATTTTACACCTCTCCCATCATCCTCCGATTTACCAAATTCCCACAATTTTGAATCGAAAGTTTTGCTTACAGAATTATATATAAGGATGTGATTCGTACTTACATATATTTTCATAAAAAAACAATTAAAAAAAAATACTGAAGGATGCTCGGTCGCCCAGGTATTATGAAAACTTAGGCAATTTTATAGTGAAGAATAATATAGTTTTGCCTAAATGACTGAATTTAAATTATTTGGTGTTAAACTTGTTGATTTAAGTGTATTTTTTGTTTTGTTTTCCAAAATTTACTTCAGGTTTTTAAGTAAAGCTTGTAATTGTAGGTTCTGTACATTTACTGAACAAGTCAAACAATTTATATAGAATAATTTACAAAATTGTTATATTTAATTTCTAAATATGCTTACATCCCATAATAAGGAAAGTTTAAAAATCTTCAATATCAAAATTAGCCATATAAATATATTCTGATTCTAAAATTAATAATAATAAACAAATGTAATATCCGTTTTTCCAAATGAAATGTAACCTTAATAACCCAGAGATTCAAATATTAATTTGTTTCAAAACATAATTAAAGATTAGTACTACTATGCTTACGATTAATTTGTATGTATAAAATTTAAAAAATTAAGTAAATAATTCACCATTTGTTTTATTGTGATTTATAAATTTTATTTTAATATATATATATATATATATATAAAATACAAATACCACTGACTCACTCATCACAAAATCTCAAAAACCCCGAATGGATTGGAATGAAATTTTATATATAGCTCCCTCTAGGGCCGGAGGTGCTGGCTAAGAAGGGTTTTCAAAATATTCGAAGTGGGGGGGGGGGGTGGGGGGGGGTCATAGTTATTAAAAATCCCCATATGAAATACATAGTATAATATATTTATTGTTATATTTTTTGTTTGCTAATATACATTTAACTTTAATTTGTCTATCCGTGCAAACCGGATCGGACCAGCTAATAGAATATAAATTAATAATTTCGTCCTATAATTTTAAATTCTTGGATTTTAATAAATTATATCTGATAGGATAAATAAGATCAGTTTGAGTACAATTTTCCGCCAGTCCTAGATTAACCCTTTTATTTGAGTTCGTCGACGCGTTTCGGAGTTCCTCCATTCTCGAGACCTACCGAGTTGGAGTACTGAAGTAGGTCTCGAGAATGGAGGAACTATGAAACGCGTCGACAAACTCAAATAAAAGGGTTGAGCTAGGATTGGCGGAAATTTTTACTCAAACTGATCCATATAAGAATTTAGTTTACCTCATTACCATGTTGTAAATTTGTAACGGCATATTCCCAGTTAGATATTGTTCGTAGGCGTAAGCAGTTTTTTTTTCTAAAGAACGAAGCCATTTTGAACGATGGCCTATCTTATAACAAGATATATCTAGCCAACATTGGTTCTATAACGCAATAAGCTATATGTTGTAGTTATGTTTCTTCTGAAAGTATCAAATTAATTTGCACGTAATTAAAATGATCTTCCTTACAGCTAGACGTTTAATACTAACTTGTACAATATAGCCTAAATGTGTTATTCCTTAACTAAAAACAATGCTGTTGAGTCGAGCACAGATAAATATACGTCTTGTCGCCTTAAGCTACGTAATTCCTACAAAGCGGGACCTATGCCAGAGCCGGGTTTTTGCTTTGAAAGGTATAAACACAAAGACTAATCAAGTCGGCTACCTTGTACTAATCATTCACGTTTAGTGAAACGGTTTACCAAAACAGTGGGATGGAATAGAATGTAATAATGTTTGAAATGTCGCCAAGATTATACAAACTTAAAAAATGTGATGCTTAGGAAAATTGCTATCTTAAAAAGAAGGAGATGGGAGAGGGAAAGTTGTAAAACATTTAGATTTAATTTTTGACCTTTCTTATTCTCGATTTCTGGACCTTAAAAACTGGAGACTTTACGTGTCAAAATGTAAATTCTGTAAATCTTGTGTGTTTCCCAAGGTTTCGTTTTGATTAAAGTTGTAAACATAACTTTAAAATATATTTTTGGTTTGGTTTTGTGTTGCATATTGTATGCTAATCAGATGAATCAATGTACATTGTTATTTCAATAACAACAGTACAAATCTTAACGTTAAAGTTGTAAACGTAAAATTAATTGATTAGTTGTTAAAAGTACTACAGCGGTTTATATGTTAATGAATAACTCGAACAATATAATCATGCGCGCCAGCTATACTATTTTGTTACGGACGTGCACTCGCTTTAAGGCTAGGCGCATATTGGGACGCGTGTGAGATGACACGACGTGAGTTACATGACACGCGTCGCGACACACGCGTCGCGTTGGGGAACGCACATTGCAACGCAGTTGCTCCCAACTCTCGCCAAGTAGGTACGTGTATTTTGAATGTTTAAAATGAGTGGTTCACTGATCAACTCCTATATAAGCGAGTGTACATACGAGCGTACGTGGAGTAACATTTAAAGAAGAAATAATATAACTTAATAACAGCTGATTTCACCCATCATCTGTAATACGCAAACAATACCTAGCGTAGATTATACTTTGGGGTTATGTTTACAACTTCGATCAATAATATAGCCTATAATATTAATAACTTCTAAATCATTCCAATATAAAATAAAAGACAATTAAAAAATAATATTTGTATCTTTCTTTAAGTATATATATAATAATATATATAAACACAAAATCTTAACAAATATTCCTACAGTTTTATAGTCCTTATAATTGTACTCATTTACCGAGTTAAAAATCCCCGTCTGCATAGTTAGTTAGATTAAAGGGTGTTGTTTAAATAGTATTTTGTATAAATGATGTATTTCTGATGTGTATCTAATTAATCCGCCTGTGATTTTTCATGGGGATTTACTATTAAAACTATACTTTTTAGATTTAACCTAATTTAAAATTACTTCAGAATTACGTGCTGTTTCTACTTGTGAACCGAAACTAACTCACAGAAGTGCACGGGATGATACATAATTATTATGTTCTTTTTATGCACATACCACATTTTCACTTCTTAGTATGACTTTATGAAGACATTTTTTTTTAAATGGTCGCGGGGGGGAATTTCAAACGCCAAATATTTTATTAAAAATTATTTCATATCAAAATGCAGAGAACATATAAAACACAGTTTTAGTTCATTAACAAAAAAATATTTATTAAAAATCATTTAAAGTTTAGGCCTATTGAAAGTTCAGCTTCATTATTCAAATAAATTCAATTTTATTTTTAACATTTTTCAAATTAATTAGGCCTCTACCAGCTTATCTGAAAAATGTGATAGTGGAAAATACACAACTGAACACCAAAACTTTTGAACGACAGTAGAGTACCGAACTCGTGAGACGTGTGGCGTGAGAATCTGTGTCACTGCCACTGTGCCACATGTGTACCAAGTTTCAGCATTATATCTCTGCAGCTTATTTTTTAACACTGTTGTTATATGGGAAGGCGACTCAATACATCAATCAGCTGCTAGAATGTGATACAAGTTGACTCAAACAAGCCTTCTGATTGGCTGCAAGAAGGTGGTTCTTTTTGCAACTAAACTGCAAAAGGATTTGGTATCTTTTGCTATTAAACACTATTTTCTCCCATCAATTTACATCGGATCTGGTACGTTTTGACTCAATATGAAGAAATATTATAAACATATATACTACTCACTATGGATTCCATTCTTTAACTCATTTTGCGTTTTTTTGTTTGTGATTTGGTGCTTTTTGCAAATAAGCTCCTCATGTATGTCGTGCCATGCGAGTCGCGCTGCGTAGCGTCGCGTTACCAATATGCGCTAATCCATTCATTTACGTATGTTACAAAAAGTCGCGGTGTGACACGTCGCGTGATGAGCGTCAAACGCGTAATTTTATTTACCAGTACAAATTATATACGTGGATTGTACTTTCAGGGAAAGTTAAACAATTCTTACAAATGCTAATTTTATATTCTTTTTGCTACAAATAATCAAAACAATTGTAAACGATTTCCTCCTAACTGGAATGCTTTCACAAATCATTGAAAGAAACCTTACATTCAAAGGCATTCTACGTATTTCGCTAAGAAAAGTTGTAAAAGCAAGATCCCGCCAGATGCAGTTTAATCTCCGGTCCTTTACTTTGGCCGCACAGAGTGCGGCGAGGAAATGAGTTTTCTATCCTCAAGAGAAATATTAGTTCAAGGTAGTATGTCTTTCATTACTTCATCTCTATTCTTAGGTCTGGAAATTGCTGGGTATATTATACGTTTGCGAACTGATGCGTATGAACAAATCAAACGATCGATTGAAGTAGGCCTAATTGTTAAACTCGTATTCCCTACGAAGAATACAAGTTTGGTGTTTCTTTGTTATTAAAACTACTAATCTAATTAGGAAAATTTGACTGATTAATCCAACCAATAGAGATTTTTTTACTGCTAACAAATTTAACAGCAGACCGATTGCGTTTTGACTTAAAGAACAGTTTGTAGACCAAATTCGGAAACAAAGATTTTTATTGTGGAAATATTGAAACAATAATGACCGTGAAAAATTGACTTTTTTCTGTTTTCGCTTATATTTTGTAAATCATTGGGCGAAGCGGTATACTTTCTATTAAAAAGTTGTAGTAATTTAAAAACCCTTTCAAATAAGACTTTGTAAGTCTTGATAGGTGCACTTTTTGTTGAGCAAATTTTTAAAAACTACGGATAATTTTAGTTATTTTTATTCATAATTTTGACTTTTAAAAGTTAAAGTTTCAGAATTGTGTAAAATCACAAGTTTAGATTAAACATGCAAAAGTTGGTTCCTGTTGGATAGCCTATATTAATTTTGCATAATACATTTTTAAAGAATTTAGAGCGTTTGCATAACAATTAATTGTTAAGGTTGAAGCCATTATGTGTCATTTTACACAAATACGAAGCTTTAACTTTTAATATGAAAAAATTAGGAATTAAAAACCAAAATGTTCTGTGTGTTTTCCGATTTTTCTAAGTAAAAAATGCACCGATCGAGACTTACAAAGTCTCATTTTAAAGAGTTTTTAATTTACTACAACTTTTCCATTGAGAGTACTGTATAGACTTTCTTTTAACGATTTACAAAATATAAGCGAAAAACCCAAAAATGTGCAATTTTTCACGGATTTTGTTGTTTCAATAATTCCACAATAAACAAATCATTGTTTTCGAAGGTCGTATGCTCATCTACAAACTATTCCTCAAGTCATAACGCAAAATTTTTGCTGTTAAATTTTGTAGCATACAAAATCCCTATTGAGTGGTCTATAATTGTTTCGGACGCCGGTTTCCAACTTAGAAAGCTGTGAAACCTCTTTCTAAGGGCTATGCGCTTATATATTTACCTCATAATTGAAAGAAATCGTTTGCAAATCCTTTTCATAAAAAGTTTAATTCAGTACAAATTTTAAATATTGTTTTTGGAGTTTCAAACAATAATTTCCATATTTTTTAGTTGCTCATAAAAAAATATTAAGCTATATAAAATATAACTAGGCATAACTTAAAATCTATAGATAGTTGCCCGTCGATACCCGGCGGATACAGCTCCATTCGTGGTGAGTAGAGCGCTAGGCAGATGCGAAACGTGTATAAAGTGTACTTTTTAAAATGCTATTTCCTTTCAATTATTTTTCTTGTAGCAAAGTTAAAGAAGAAAAAAATGGATTCGACTATCAGTGAATTTAACTAATATTTTATACACATCATCTATTTTTTTTATATCAATACAGATAGGAAAGAAAGGAGAAAAAACCATTACCTTGCATAAATAATACAGTTGCCAACTACCATGAAAAACATTGTATTGGCTTGTATTAAGATCCCGTGAAAAATCACCGCACGGCAGATCAATTTTATATACATCAGACAAACTACTAACTTTGTTTGTTATAGTGAGTTTTTAAAGGTATCCTGTAGGCCTATTTAAAACTGTAGGCCTATTTGTAAAATGTTGTATTTATGTAGACCTTAATTATTTATCAAGAACTTTGTTTGTTATACTGAGTTTTTAAAGGTATCCTGTAGGCGTATTTAAAACTGTACGCCTATTTGTAAAATGTTGTATTTATGTAGGCCTTAATTATATATCAAGATATAGATAAAAATGTTATCTTTTAATTGGTTTTTATTTATATTGATTATCAAATGATTTATAAGTTATTAATATTATAATAAAGAAATTAATACTCGAATATATTTATATGTTATACGAAGATGTACGTATGATTCCGAAGTTAAACGAATGGGTAGGCCTATCTTCTTTAAATTTGTATAAATGAATAAATTCTTTGTTGATAAAAGGTTGTATTTATATTCACTTTATAACCTCAAAGCAAACCTTATAACGTATTATAGGCTACCTTAATTTTACAACTCATATTTAAAAAAAAATCAATTTCAGAAGAATTACATTATAGATGAATTGAAATTGTTAACATAAACCCAAAGTACAATCTACGCTAGGTTTTGTACAAATGATGTGTGAAATCAGCTGTTATATGAGCGTTTGATTTTCTTCTGTTGTTAGAAAATACCTTGTTTTTTTTACAATCAGCTGATTGTAGAACTGTAAAATTAAAATCATTGCAAAGGTTTGAAAATGTTGATATTTTTAATTTAAGAAATTAAGATGTCGTAAAAGTAAATAAAATCTGTTAATATAGAAAAGTTTTGCTTTTATTTGGTATAAGCTGAATGTAAATCGGTCCAGTGAAAGTCTCAGACAAACTGTCCTAAGTATTGCAAAAGTTTACTTTTTCCCCCATGTTAAAACTCCATAAGAAAAGTTTATTTTTCATTTTTGACCCATTTATCGTAAATATTTTCAAAATACAAATAAAACCTGCTAATATTTTACCGAAAACCTTTGTTTTGGTATAACCCGCTTGTAAATCGGTCCGGGGGAAGTCTCAGACGAATTGCCCAAATGTTTTTTCCTTACGGCTTTAAATATATAGATTTTCTTTTATTATTAATTTCTAAATAGAATCCGAAACACGAGGTTACGAATGCATACGTATTACCGATCTCGCTACTAGCCAACTTACAATAGTCGTCTTAAGCACTCAGTCTATTTAATCGCAATTCATTTTCTTTGTGTTGAATAATGCTCAGAGTAGTGGAACGGTACGTGGACGATTAGCAGTCGCTGAGACTTGTGTTTTCAATCCAGTATTGCCCGTTCCCCGCTTCCCTCGCTACCACAAGGTTGCTGATTGTACTCGGACCTATGTTATTAAAACCTCACTGTTATGTAACGTAGGTTAGTGTTTTATGTCAACTGCAATGAATACTTGTAATGTTCAGAATAATGTAGGATGACTAAAAGTGAACTAAGCGTTTGGAGGCAAGGCAGACAGAAACTAGGTGATTGCGGTTGTTTTATTCACGATACAAGGGCGGTTTTAGATGCCGGATTTTTTAACAAAGGCTCCATGAATACGTAATTTAATTTATTCTTCAGTTATATTTTCTCATTTGGTTGGTTTGAAGAAACATGTTTCGTCTTATTTCAGAATAGTGAATGATCTTAAAATAATGGCAATGTCGACGATGCAAAATATTTACGTAATGCTATTGTTTATCAATGGTTAGTTTTTGGTTTCCGTCTTTGTTTTTAGGTTAAACGGCGAACGTCTTGGGTGTTGTTCAGAATATAATTATTTTGCGTGCGTATGTTTGACGTTTGCACGAACTCAAGGTTTTACCCAATACGGTGCCCTAGAAGTAAACCAATATACATGCCAGGTGTAATACTTGGAACAAAAGAAGGAACAAATGACATAAATAAATGAACTGGTAAAGATTCTGGAACCATTTGAGGTGCAGAAACAGTTCAAATATTCCTATCCGATGGCACACTTTTTGGTTTCTTTACCGTTACTATAAGAAACCCACGGAAGCAGGACAGACAGTAAAATAAAATATGCTGTCCATGTTAGAATATTCCGTTCTTCCGTGGGAAATTGGCAAACAAACCACGTTTGGGTCTTCTGCTCTATAGAAAAGTTCGATTCTTTTTGGTCAGAAGATCTACCGGTTACAAGATACTAACAAAATACTATTTTCAAGATCGCTGCTTAGTCTGAGGTCTGAGTGGAGAGGAGTGTTTTGCTAAACGTGCAGCGTTTTATTAGTCCATTATTGTATTTGTAGCCATACCCGATTGCTATTATATATAATATTATTATTTATACTTGCCTTAGAAGTCTTTATATCAATACACAAAAAACACATTTCTCACGGTTACACTTATTAACAGGTTATTATGACATTTAACACATAAACAAATAAAAACATAAAACAGTTTGTGA
>JAGFPH010001197.1:302065-321660 GCA_018207615.1 Philaenus spumarius
GGATCAAAGTTACTAAAATCATAATTTCAGATCTTTTATTATTATGACAATAGTGCTTTTATTATTTAAGATCTATATATATAAAAGCCAAATACCACTCACTGACTGAACACTTAGAAAGAATACAATTACGTTAAAAAGACTGAAAATACCAACCACCACGGGCAACGCCGTACGGGTCAGCTAGTTATTTATACTTTTAACATTCTGCTAGAGACGTTCTCGTAGAAAAACACTGTTTCAACAACTTGTGTTCCAGCAAGTTCGAGCAAATAAAGACTCGTCAGTTTTTGCAACATCGGATAGCTCAAATTATACGAAACAACATTTTTACAAGTTCACTGACATCCCCTAACCGTATAAACCCTGGACGGGGCTCCATCATGTTGAAAATATATGTATATATAATTTTGAAATACTCAGCTGATTCAACTGTTTAGAACACAGTATGGCCGTAACATTGAAATGTCGGTACAAACGACAACTTGTAATCCAACTTACTTCGTGCGAGACGCGTTTTATTGGTGAAGCAACGAACTGAAGACAATTTTATGTTTTGTGTTTTTATTCGCGCATTAAAGCTGCCAAATGTTTCAAGTATAGTAATAACAATAAAACAAGTTTAGAAACTCATCTCAAACTGTTCTAAACATAGCCCGGCTTATTGGCACGATTTTAGGTTGATGTCTTCTGTTTCGCATCCAGAGGTATTTGCACTGCCTTAAAAACGTTCTATGGTGTTAGTACAGGCTACCTACATGTATAAATACTGTAAATAACTGGTAAGTGTAATTACGAGTAAACTGTACAATTTCTGCGCAAGTGCTGTATATTACATACAGGGTGTATCGTAACTCTTGTCACATATTTTCTGGGATCCAAAGTAAACAAAAATCACAGTTCGTTTGTCTAATATCGTTTCGGTTCATACTGTGGGTTTTTATTAAAAAATTCATATCTAAAAATTACTTAACGAAATAGTAACAAATTCGCATCTTTGTATTATTAGTATTACCTACATACATGGCAAAAAACGTTATGTTGACTTGACTTAACCCTCCAAGCACTGAGGAGATCATTCTTTAGTGCTAAGCATTTTTAGGGCATCACGCAAACATATTTTGAAAAACTCATAATAAATACAAATTTGTATTTATATTTGACTTATTATATATCAATGTGTTCAGAAAAGATCAGAGAATAATGTAGTAATAGTTTTATTTGCTAATCATTATTCAGTAGAAGTATAATGGATGATAAAGCACAATGAACAAAAATTCACTGAAATTTTTAACTTTAGAGGCTGCTCACATTCACTAAATTAACTGAATTAAAATTTCAAGATATACAAAATGTTTAAAATTTTATAATAAACACAAATATATACAACAATGGACACTTTGAAGAATAAAAAACACTTACAGGTAAAAATATCTAAGCATGTCACATTTCACGTTTAGGTTAGAGCTAGTTTACACATACGTAATCAAAAGTTTTCAAACCACATCTTACTGCTGACAATATTGTCGTCTGCTTTATTTGTTTTTCTCCAATGAAGACAAACTAACACCGCCTACTAGATAGAGAATTCAATTTACTTTCATTCTATGTGAAGTGCTAGTTTGTCCGATAATTAATTACTAGCTTCGATATATCGATTTTACGAATCGGCTCTTATAGAGTCGATAGCACGTTACAAGGGGGTCGAATGGCTCTTTTAGAGTCGATAGCACTTCGAGGGCTAAATATTTTCAAAATGGCGGCCGTTTAAAACTTTCAAACGGAAATAACGAAAAACGGTTTCTCGAAAAAATCTCTAACATATAATTGTTGTACGAAATGTTTTATTCAAGTTTATCCATTAATTCCTCAAAATTTTAGAACCTCTAAAACAATTATCAAAAACTATCTGCTCTTCTTTAATTCCAGATGAAAGCATATTCCAAACGATTGTCTAACCATGCAGGCATTCTATAGAGTGTTTTGAGTTACACGATCAAATTTTGTGACAAACTTCAAAGCATCACGAAAAAAATATTTATGAAAATAAACCACGTAATACATTTCTAGAACGCATCCAACCTGTTCAGGACTTGGTACGCAATCAAAACGTAACTTAGCAACCTTTTCTGAGCGTTGTAGGGAGGTGAGCGAAGTAAAAAAGTACATCGTAATCAATACCTGCCACCCTTATCTAAACAATGTTCAAACATCAATTTAGTAACAAATCCCTTTGAAACCGCCAGGAACATGATATCAATCAGTGTAAAGCCTGTGTTTGTTTAAGCTAATTCACTACGAGCACGTCGACAACAGTAAACACAAACAATTCCATTTAGAAAATAATTTGACCGCGCAGCATCTTCCTAAAAATTCTCGTTTAGCAAATAATAATAATAACTGATTTTGGGGGGTTTTTTGGCCCAAAAGTGGGTCTTTTTAAACATTTTTCAAAACCTATTTTCGAGCATCTATACTGGCCTAATTGACATGTTTGGTGCAAATTTGTTAGAAATCGATTGAATAGTTTTAATAATATTTATTAGTTACTCTCCTACTTTAATGTATCCACTCTCTCCTACTTTAATACAATTATGAAGTCACAGGAATCTGTTTAATAATTCAAATATGTTTGTGAGAAAGTATGTGCCAGTTTATTTCAATAGTTATTAGTTAATTCAACCATTGCTGAAAAAGTGTATAAGCGTAAAATTACTGAAAACTAATATTAATCACTTAGCTTAAAACATTATGAAATATTAGAACCAATACGAATAGTTTCACAGCATATCAATTTAAACTGTCTCAGATATTTGTGTAGAGCACAGTACGTAACTTTGTTTTTACTATAAAGTTATACTACATAAAGAGAAACCGACAGCTCTAAATTCATTAACGCTAATTGTCTAGCCATAATATAGGTCATTCACACTCTGAGGCTATCATAACATGTAACCTCTAATTGATAACAAACTGAACACGCGATTTTATGCTATAAGTGCAATGTCTAACATTGATGAAACTAAAGTCAGCCGATGATTAAAATAATCCATCAAATAAATACGAAGAAATGTGTGTTATGTAATAGGATCGTAAGAAGCGTGGCATGAGTTTTTGATGTATCACAAGTTCATGAATTGACACCTAAAAAATATCGGATTGAAAATATTGATATATCGGTGTTCATTACATTTAAAGAAATTGTATATGTTTAAAAACTAAAATTGACTATTTTTCGCATATTTCTTAATGTTTTAGGTTTTTTAATAATACAAATTTTCTAAAAATAGTTTTAAGAACATGATAATTGTGTTAACTTTATATAAATATAATAAGGTACCTAATTTATTTTTTTGCACAGTGATTTGCTTCTATGGTCTTTTACCAAAATATTTTCTGCTTCAAGCGAGTAGTATAAAATCTTTTCAATCAAGCAATGACTGCAACTAGTATGCGTCTGCTCTGGTGATGTACTGCTGCATGTCGGCAAACTGCTTTCAACATGTGACAAAGCGGTCATCACCCGAATCGGAAAATGTATTCATTCTATAATTTTGTATTACGAAATAGGCCTACTTATAAATGTTGGGATAAAATAATGTTCAACACTATGTCTATCATCGTAAATCTATATATATATAATCAAAATACCACTCACTCACTGACTCATCACGAAATCTCAAAAACTACCAAACGGATTGCTATGAAATTGGGTATGTAGCTTCCTCTAGGCCCGTAGGTGCTAGCTAAGAAATGGTTTTAAAAAATTCGAAATTTTAGAGGGGGTTTTAAGGGGTCAAGTTACTAAAAAAAACCACCGAACGGATTGGAATGCAATTTGGTATGTAGCTTCCTCTAGGGCCCTAGGTGCTCGCTAAGAAAGGTTTTAAAAAAATTCCAAATCTTTTAGGGAGTTTTAGGGGGGTCAAGTTACTAAAAAAAACCACCGAACGGATTGGAATGAAATTTGATTTTTAGCTTCCTCTAGGGCCCTAGGTGCTCGCTAAGAAAGGTTTTTAAAAAATTTAAATTTTAGGGGATTTGGGGGTCAGAGTTACTAAAAATTCCCATAAGAAATTAACTTTGATTTGTCTATCCGTGCAAATCCGGATCGGGCAGCTAGTATTTAATATATGTAAGGGAGAATGGCGATAGTTGAACCACTTTTTTGTTTTTACTTATTTAAATTTTGTTGAGAATAGATTAAACAATTTTGAATATGTCAATGTGGTTTGTTTTCTTTTACATTATGTATTTAAAGATATTATTTTAAAATAATTAACATTATGAAAAATATTTTCTGTAGAAATGTTTACATCATGGATCAAAGATTCCCATGGTGTGGATACTTGATCCAGTAGGTGGGGATACTTGATCTGGAAAATAAACTTTGAAACAATCATTTGGTCCTACAGCATTTTAATTTGGGACTTAAACTAATGTTAAAACGTATTATATGTTTTCAACTTAAATTCTTAGACAAAGAGAGCTCTTCAAAACCAGTTTTGAAAATAAAACTAATGATACGATCTTTTTTTTTTTTTTGTTAATGATTGGTGGTCGAAGAATTATCTCAATTTGGTCTTCTTCAATTACAGCAATATTTTCGATTGGAGGCCAGTTAAATTTAAAATCAGCAATTCTTTTTGCAAACTTAACTTTTATTTCTTCATTTTCTATATTTATAATTTTTCCGACAAATCGTTCAAAACATTTTTTCCACTCAAATTATACTAACAACCAATCACTTATGCTTGGCTTACTGTTAGCGATTTCGTCTCTACCTTCAATTTGTTCAATCATGTCATGGTCAAGCTCATACTTTTAGTAAAATATTTGTGTCAGATGATTCTAATAGTCTTCTTTTTTTATTTGTTCAGGAAAAGCTTTGTTTTGATTTTTCAGTTTTCTGGTAGGCCAAAGTTTCTCCATTAAATGTCCTCTTTGATTTTCTTCTTATTTGTTCTTTCTAAAAGATTCTGTTAAATTTTCAACTTTTCTGGAGTAGAAGTTAAAATTGTGGATTTAGCTCTTTTCCTGCCACCTTTCATCAGACGAGGCAAACTTTTTGGGTAGGGTCTAACAACTTCGGAGAAAATAGCTTTACTTATTGATGGCCTTTGGCAGTTCAATCTAGCACTTAAGGGTACAGTAGGTAAAGGCCTAAGCTCACCCATAGCAGTTTCATTTTGGTTGGTACTTTCTCCTGGCGTATTTGAATAACCCAACGTGTTGAACCATGGCTCAACTATCCCCAGCCTGAGTGCCACAAGTATCCCCACATTCTCCATTTTGGTTCAAGAGGCTATTTCTAAGGTTATGCAAGCAGCTATTCAATCTGTTATAGTACAACTGTCAGCACAACTTTAAACTTGCTCTGAGACAACTAATGTTTTTTTTTGTTTGTTAAATACTAAAGAACACTAAACAGTGGTACCACCTTTGGAAAGATTAATTTAACTACAGATGAGAAAACATGCCTGGCTCAAGTATCCCAAATGCTCAACTATCCCTATTCATATAAAAACATTCCTGTCATGCACGCAAAAAACTCTGTCCTATTGCGCATGCGTTAGCATCTAGGTCACCGTTATCTCCACCATTCTATCGATCTAAGTGGCTCTGTCCTAATCGTAATCTCCAAGAAAATTTCAGAGTGTACAATAATCTGTTTGCATTTGCTTCGCAACCGCGGTTGGTGAGCAAAGCGACCGATGACGGTATAATCTCTCCCACGTTCTGAACCACTTTATTTTCAATACCTCCATCAAAGCTTGTCAAAGCTGCATGTACCGGATTTTATTTTCTTACTTTTCGGGTTAATTTAACGCAATGATCCGACAAGTTAACTTAAGCTGAGTTTATTTTTGAGAAATTGATTAAACGACCCTAAGAGTTTCAAAAATGAATATTAAAAGCACATAGAAGCGTCAGGTTAAATTGATGTAAGCCAGCCTCAACACACTAGGGAGATTACGTCGGCTGCTTTTTAGTTCGGTATAAATTGTTGTTTAGTCAATTTGTATTTATTATACACACGAGATGAGACGGCTCTCGTGAGACCAAACTCGAGTCTCGCGGGGTATCTTTTATAGCATGTTTTCGTCATTGCAAACCTTCAGTTCAAGACTGTTTTAGGTTTTCGTCGTACTGTCCTGCACTGTTAGGGATTGGGATGGTATGACCACTTCTAATGTAGGCACCCACCTTAGTGTTGTTAATGACGAACTAACATATTTTACAATTTGTTACTTTGTTACAGTTCATGTGTGTCTACTGCCTATAATTATACAACAATTATATTAAACGACTTTTCAAAAATAGGCCTGTACTTTTCTAGTTTAACTACTGAGAAACATGAGCGCCCATATGATATATTCTGGGGGGGGGGGGGCTAGACCGGGGTATGGGGTTAACACGTTCACTGCTAAGGACGCACATGTGAGCTTGACATTGAACACTATGAGAAGCGGCCGACGCACAGTGCATTGCACGCCAAACACCGTATTGGGAGTATTTTCAATACACACTGCATTGTGTTCTTCGCATGTCAACCCCTGTACTGGGAGAATTTTCAATACACAAACCACTAGGTGCTTCGCACGCCAGTTTTGAGTCTATGTGCTATGAACGCTTTAAAATATTAGTGGTTATTACTTAGAAAGGTTCAAAAATAAAAAATAAAGTAATTTCTACTCATTTAGACTATAAATATAAAAAATAAAAGGTCAGCTCCTATCATAAGAAATACGAAATTTGCGTAGCAGTGAAAGTGTTGAGTAAGGAGTACCCTCCCCTCCTTCGGCAAAAGGAGTCCAGGAATATTTTTGACCTCCGCAAGAAAACTTTTAAAATTTGGGAAGCCAATTTGGCTGTTCAGGTGAAATATTAACCCACACAGCATTGAGTCTGTACCTTTACACCGTCAGTGAATACACAAAGACCTGTAACACTCCTAGAGGTCGCACCAAGTAGTGACCCAGCAGCTCATACTTGAACTCTTGTAAAAAATAAAATAAGTAGGCCTGTATGGAAAATCAAAGTTCACATAACATTTAAAACATATTTTAGTGCCAATCTCTTAATAGAAAAATACCTGACTATAATTAATAATATACATATTTTCCTTTCCCTGGAAGCTAGGGGGTCCGTGGCCAACCTCTGCCCATATGTATGGGCGCCCATGCTGAGAAAAGATTGAGCTTTAAATAACAATAAATAGACCTAATTAATTCAGTTAAATGTATAGGCAAGCATTGTTAAAATAATATAAACGGAAATAAAAAAAAAAAATAAACGGTACCAGGAACTGGCACATACTTTCTCACAAACATATTTAAATTATCAAACAGATTCAATGTCACTTGTAGGGTGGGGTAGGACAGGTGATTTTTTATTAAAGTTGGAGATTAACTAATCAATATTATTATTATTATCTAGAGAGAAAACTATTCGATCGATTTCGAACAAATTTGCACCAAACATGTCAATTAGGCCTTTATAGATGCACGAAAAAAGGTTTTGAAAATTTTTGAAAAACAACCTCCTTTATGGCCAAAAAACCCCCCAAAATCAGTTATTATTATTAGATAAACGAGAATTTTTAGAAAGATGCAGTTTTTTTTTTTTTTTTGCATATGGTAGGATTAACGGCTACAAATAAGCCAAATTTTATCAAAATCGTTACAGCCGTTTTTTTATAAAAAAATAATAACTGATTTTTTGGGGGTTTTTTCGCAAAAAATGGGGTTGTTTTTCAAAACCTTTTTTCGTGCATCTATACAGGCCTAATTGACATGTTCGGTGCAAATTTGTTCAAAATCAATCAAATGGTTTTCTCTCTAGCTTTGTAAACATACAGACAGACATTTTGCTAAAACCACTTAGGGGGTCCCAAAACAGATATTTCCATAAAAATCTCAACATCGACTTTTTTGCGACCACTATACTTTCTCTGGTGATGGAGAGGAAAGCTTTGCATAGATTGCCCTAAAAAATATCTGTGCCCCGTATTGCTTACTTTTTACATCAGAATGAAGAACATTTGTGATAAAAAGGAAATAAGTGAAATAACTACATCAGCCTGTATTTTACTTGTTTGTATCCGTTAACCGATATGTAAGGGCCTAGGGACCTTGCAATTTAGTCGTATAAGTACAGGCCTCTAAGGCCCTTTCAATTTAGTCGTATAAACTCATACGTCCCTTAGGCTTGTCGTACAACACTGGATTCCACGTTCACCGTGCAGTACAGAGCGACCATAAGCCATGTTATCCATACGACAGTTACAGCTATACTAGCCAACTAAAAAACATCAACTCCCATGCAATGCTCGGTCAGTTGACGCAACCCGCATGACAATAAACGTGATGTTCCCTGTAATGGTAGTAGCATGTCTATTCTCCCGCACGTTGAACGTGGAATCGAGCGAGCAGTTTGTGACGAAACTGATTATTGACTGCAGTTACTAATTGGTTGGTGACCGTGTACTCGTACCACGCAGTGTATAAATAAATCTTATTTACATACCGTGGCTCGTACACGTATGTACCAAGTGATTGTAAATGAACGCGATTGACTGATGTAGTTTCATTCGGCGAGATGTCAAGCGACGATGAGGAAGTTATCATTTTGTATTATTATTGTAGAAGGAATAGAAGACAGTGGCTTTATCCGTACATAGATAGAAATGTGAGTAGTAAATTGTTAGTCGTCGCGCCCGAACTTCGGGAAACAGATTATGACAAATTGCATGCGTTCTACCGAATAGGTAAGAAAGTTTTCTGGAGTTGGTAACACTAGTTAGCCCATCAATACAAAGAAAAAACACCAATATAAGGGAATATGTCAGCGTCAATTTAATATTTATTGGTATTCACTTACCTCAACAGATTTATACCTTGTTCACCGAGAGTTTAGAGCGAAGCACCACCCCCTACAATATTTATGGGTCGGGCAGACTGTATCACAAGCGGACCTTCCGCAGGGACGAACGTGAACGTTAGGGTAGGCTAGTGAAGGTAATGCTTATTTACTAAGAACTACTGTGAATCATACGCCAATCCCACACGTGATGTTCGTTTCCCTCATTGGCCCAAATCCCTAACGTCAGCCATTGTAAGGTGGTGCTTCACTTTAAACTCTCGGTGAACAAGGATAGTCCGCAACGCTAGGTGCTCACAAGAGACTGGCACTATCGGTAGCGAGGTGATGCGTTGCAAACCAGTTACAAACCGATTTGTAACCATCATCTAGAAGGTTACACAGGAATGCTTGTGCAGTGACGCACAATATATTATTGAGGGATATAAGTTTCTAAACAGGATCTCAGTAGCATCATGTGGACCGGCCTTAATATGCACATGCAACTAGGGCATTTCTGATTTAGACAAGACATATATACGCATATGAAATAGGGATGCTTTTTTTAAACTGAAAAATCCCTACAGCATCTCTCTTAGTATGAACAATATTTCATCAGTTTAGAGTTATTACACTTCATGAGAGTAAATTCTTTACAACTTTAGTAATACGGAACTAGTTCAGAATTATTAAACATTTAAGTATTACTAAAATTTTTAGTATGAAAATGTTTTATAACTGTTTAGTTCAAGGTGTGGAAACATAGAAATGACAGTCAAAAATTCATATTTCTGTTATTAGGCATTGTACTGAATCTGTTCAAAGTTAGTTTAATTCTTCTAAATATTATAAGAAAATATTGTATAATTCAATTAATTCGATCACGCAGCTGAATCGCTGACGTTAGTTTAACGAATTTCCAAAATTAAATTTGGCCTTACAACGGTTCTTTCCTAGAAAAATTTATTAATTTTGACGTGCCCCAAGTTCGGGAACACTTAGTCTCTAGAACAATTGCAAAATAAGTTAATATCACCTACTGGAAGAAACAGGCTGTCTTTTTTATCTCGCCTAGGTGATATAACTGTCTAAATATCCTAAACAACTTTCAATATTAACTTTCCAGTAATCAAAATTTAATTTACTTTTCAATAAGCTCAGTTTAGAACACAAGAATTTATTTTTACTTTTAATCAATCTCTGAGTAATGAGTACAGTGAAACTGACCTTGTAAAAAACTTTCAATATTAACCTTCCAGTAATCAAAATTTAATTTACTTTTCAATAAGCTCAGTTTAGAACACAAGAATTTATTTTTACTTTTAATCAATCTCTGAGTAATGAGTATAGTGAAACTGACCTTGTAAATAACATTATTTGTGCTTTGGATATTTTGTTAATTTTAAACACTGTGATAATACTAGGAAATATTGTGATGGTATCTTTATATATAATACGTGAAGCCGTTTTTTGTAAACACAACTCCTCCCTTATTTCTGGACCAATTTTAATGTTTGAGGTTTAAAAAAATTCGTCTCATTTCGTAGTTTTGCAATAAGGTTTTAGATGTCAAAAATTCTTATCCTTAATGGCGTGAGCTAATCTCAAAGGTCGGGTTTTCCCCATAAGATTAACATGGAAAACATTTAAAAACCATTTCTATACAAAACAGCTGTTTATAATAAGAAATAAACTAATCCAGATGATTTCGTGGATGTAAATAACGATGATTACAGTATTCAGAAGGTTATAAAAACATTTTAATACAAAACAGCTGTTTATAATAAGAAACTAACTAATACAGCTGCTTTGTGGAAGTAAATATTGATTTTTATAAGGGAGGAAATGAATTATTTATTCAAATTATAAAATTGACGAACTAATTTGTTTTGAACATTTAACATTATTTACCATCTTAGTTTTGAGGTAATTATTTATAACTTTTTTGTTAGGTTTTTGATTAAGTGTAGACCTGAGCCTTACTGGTTCTTTTAACCTTTATTATTACTGCTGTTATAAAATATAAGAAATAATTTGATTTGAACATTTAACATTATTTACCATCTTAGTTTTGAGGTTATTATTAATCCTACACTTTTATTATAAATAAAACATAACATATGTTTTTAGAAGGTCGCACCGGGGTTGGCGTGCGGAGCACGCAGGGGTCTCCCCTAGTATTCAAACAATAGGTAAATGAAAATAAAAATTGTTTAAACTGAAAAATAAAAATTAACAATTTATTCAACTTTAAAAAACAGAAATTAAATTATTTTTCTTCAGTGGGAATCTTTCTAACAAATACAAACTTAATCAAATTAATTTAATTATATTGTTCCTTAATTTACTCAGACAGAACAAATTTTAACTATACTTGCTTTTATTTTTATTTAATTAATCCAATTTACTTTAGCTTTGGTAATTTCTTAGTTACCAATCTATTTAATTGTTTTGAATTTAACGTTACTTTAATTTAATTATTTATGACTTTAAATAAAACAGCAAGAAATCAATTAATTAATCATCCCACCTAACCCAGTATATTCAATAAATTTATATGAATTTAGTCAGGCAAATTTTACTTGGGGAAATAACGTAAGTACTCTTTTCACAGACCTTAGGTACGCCTAAGTTATAGCCGGCTTGTCGGTGTTGGTGATGTCCGCGTTGGCTGCAGGTTGGCTAGCAGGGTTGAGTCGCTCTCGTTGATTGCGGTCTCGTGCCTGAAGTCTTGTACAGGTGAAAAGCGTGCTGTGGTCTTGTAGGCGTGTTGCTCTGTTAAAGCTGTACTCTGGACGATTTACAGATGTCTTCTTTTAGTTCGCTTGTTCGGTTCCATCGTCGTGACTATATCATGTCAATAAGCTCGCTAGTCGGTGTCCTGAAGTTCCAAAATAAAGTCGGTTTGCTACTTCATTGAAGTCGTCCTTTGTTCAATATTCGTTATAGCTAATTATGAACGTTGAAAACCGTGGTGAAACCACTAGCGAAACTGTATTAACTCCTGGTAATACGTAACTACTGATCTCTGATACTTCAGAGGCAATTAAAACTCTTATAAGAGTTATACGTCGTAAAAATCCTTAGGCGTCTCGAAAATCTATTAAGCGTCACATGCTTCGTAACAAGTGAAATTATATTAAGCGCAACATAAAATTCTACTAAAAGAATCGTAAAACATCCTAAGAATGCCAAGCCACCGTGCTTATTATATAGGGCTGTTTCCCACTATTTTAGTTACCAACCTCTCGTTACTTACACTGTGTTTTCTTTCTTCAAAATTCCCTTTTTTCCGGGACTTTTCCTCTCCAATCAGTTTTTCTAATCATCATGTAAATTTTCCTTTTTATTTTCCTTTTTTATTCCCAGTTTAAACTTATTAAATCTATTGCTTCTCTGTTGATCTTCTTCTTTTGTTTATAGCTTCTCGCGGCGTCGTCGGATTTTCCCGCAAGTTGACTTTTCTTGCTTCCACGTGTGCGTCTTCTTCTTTCACCTCGAATTCGAACAGTTATCGTGCGACATCTCGTTCTCTTTCTTGCGATTTTCCTTTTAACACTTGGCAGTTCCTTCGGAATTAACAAACTAGCCGCCATTTCTTGAAGATTGCTCTATTTTTGTTTGAGTTGTGGGACTTGTCATTTCTACGGATTTTCAATTTTTTTGGGTTAACTAATTTTCCGAAATTTATTGCATTTACTGGTGTTGTTTTACATTAATACATTCTCCTACTCTCACTTTAATTCTTAGAAACCTTAAAACTTTAATTTTTCTTTTTTTAAACTGACTCTAAGGTGTGAAAACTCTCACCCTTTCTTCTAGAATAATATTTACAATTTGTTCTTTGTTTTACTTTAAAACTTTTCCTTTTCCGTTATCTCTTACACTTTAACTTCGATAAACTTTATTTTTTTCATACTTTAATGACGTCTGAACTTCATCATTTTAGCTATTTTCTAAAATGCTCAAATTTCGTTCGAAACGCATTTCACATTTATTTTAGGTCTACTCTTTTATAAACCAAAAATACCTTTCTTTTCGGATTTTGAGAAAATTTTAAATTTACCCTTACCTTTAAACTTTAATTACGTAAGCATCTTTTAACATTGCGATTTGGGAATTGCATGTTTAACACACCCGAGTTTATCGTAATGTGTTCCCCTTAGAAAACCCCAAATACATAATATTCCTGGATCCTGGTATTCCCTAAGAAATTATGAAGTAGATGCTGTTTTTATTCACTCACAGACAAGCTAGAGTTCAACAGTCACTTTTCACTGATAACGCCTCGCTCGCCTCAAATTGTCCAAGATTCAAACATATGTTCAAGATTCAATTGACCTAGAAATATAGTTTTTTTAATTTTTTTGTAAAAACCGAAATTTTCAGGAATTACACGGGTCCTGCCCGTTGTAGCCTATATATATATATTATGGTTTCAACCAACAATTTGGGAAATTGGTCAACTCACGAAATCCTCTGTGTACGAAATATATTAGTAGAATTTGTTTGCACCTCAGCCTCTATCTTCGACTCACGCGCTGCTTCGTTCCACTCGCACAGGAAAAACTCACTTTGAGAGTTTGCACCTGGACCTTACGGCCTCGGGTTATTGACTGCTTCGCTTCGCTCGGATCAGAAGATGGCCCGACGCTAAAATCACCCAAGTGGATTTGAACCGGGTACTGTAATGGTCGTGTCGGTCGTGTACAAAAACAAAATGTGCAGAATAATACCCTAATATTTTTGTTAAGTCCCACCATAAGGGTCACTGTATAGCTCAACTTTCCTATGGAAATTCAACAATAAAACCAACCCTTACTGCAAGGGGCGAGAGTAATGAGATTTCAAAATAAAACAAAAATACCTACTCCCTTAGTAGACACAATATAGGCCGTTCAAAATTGTTGTAAATCTTCCAAATATCTTTTGAATAGATCTTTTTGACAACTGTAACCCTTAGCGCAAGGGGCAGAAAATACGTCAAATCCCTTAGTAGACTCAGTATCGAAATTATTGTACACCTTCTAAATATAATCTAAAATATCTGTACGACCAACCCGACATTAATCAGGTTGCAAAAACAAAAATTAGTCCTTAGCAGAAACAATATTGACCCGTATGTTTTTATCTTTTACTAATTTCTTTTTTAATGTTCACCAATGAGATTTGAGTAACTGATAAGACCAACCCAATTAACTTGATAACCTGGGCCTTACTGCGATGCCAGTAGTTCGCGGACCATGAAACTGCGTGCACGTATGAAAGTTGGTCAAATCAAAGTTAATGTGTATATATTTATTTTTATGTGTGGTGTTTTATGTTTTTGTTGAAGTTTAATGTTTTGACGACCTCTACGGAGTGATATACTGATGATGGAGTTTCGACTCCGAAACGCGTCTTTATAAAAAGACAACGCATGTCACATGACGGAACCATAAAGGTAATACAATTTATTACTCAATATATTAATTTCTTTTGCCTGGGTTTTCTTTGGTAACCACCCCAATTGATACCCTTTAGCGCAAGGGACGAATAAATTAATTTAATTCTTAGCTTAGAGAATATTCAAAATCTAATTTGTACCTATAAGGGAAAGGGAGCCGAAAGGGAATTTTTTAGTAATTTTCATATTTAGTACCAACTCGTGAAAATCGAAATACATTTCTTTGCGACATTTTGGTTTCAGTAATACAAAACATATAACGTAAGCGTTGCTAATTTTGTTTTTTGTGTCCTTTAATTTCACATGTCTAACGATGCGGATTCCAGTTTTAAAATTTTGAAGGGTTCGCAGGTTTTGGCCACTCGAAAGAAAATAAACAAACGTATATTTGTTAAATGTAATATTAAATTATATCGTTACAGTCTATTAAAATGCGGACACGTTCACTGTAAAATCCTGTAAACATGAATTTGAACGATGTAGCTGACAGAGGTAGGGGAGTTTGATGAAGCAGGGGTCGCTGCAAACCGCGGCTGACATTTATTAATTAATGTCATGTTTATCCGTCTCGTTGGAAACAATAACCTCAATGTCCACATGATTGCTTGTTAGCAAATTTCCATTGGAAAAATAAGCTATTGCAGTGACTCTTATGATGAGACCGAATGTCGCGGGTGGTCAATGAGCACTGATCAAGGTCCCGAAATCACTTTTTTGGGTGTCTTTAAAAGTTATATATATATGTGTGTGTGATCGTACTCGAACGTTTTAAAATTCGATTTGGTCCAAATTTGGTACACACGTTTTCAAAATCTTTCGGACGAGTTCATTACACAAAAATCCAACAACCGGAAGCATCAATCCAGAAGCAACAATGGCTAGAAGCAACAATGTTTTCGAATAATTAGAATGAAACATTGTTGGTGTTGTATCTAAACATATATACATAGCATATTATTCTGCACATTTTCTATCTTTACACGAACTTACAGTCCATCTGGTTCTTCCAAAATCGATCAAAACGTAAAACACCATCCAAAGCGAACCGCAACCATAATCAAAGGGCGCAAGATCGAGCAGTCCATAATCCGCAAGGGCAAGCGATTGTTTCCAGTGCGAGCGGAACGAAGCAGCACGTGACCCGAGTAGCCCCGTCGGTGTAGGTTACAACTACCAGTAATTTGCAATTACTGACTTTTTTTAAGTACCTTAAAGTATGTAGATTAACATAAAACAAGGTTTACCAGTCTATCGATTTCCCAAAGTAGAAAAAAAATCGAAAAACATATTCCTTAATATTTCGAGCTGGAATGAAAATAAATAAAAAATACCACCGTGTAGGGGAAGTATTTTTCAATAAAAAAGACCATATGTATTTCTTTCCTCCAAGCAATGGTTTGTCTGGAAAATTTCTATAATGCAGGTATGCATTTTGCAGCAGGGGAAATCACTAAAAGTTGAAATCTCATTCATATATGAAGCGTTGGCTCATTCTAAATTGGCTGAATTTGAATATATCGAATTGAAACTTGACATAGGAGTTTTTTTTAACATTTATGCTGAGTCTTAGCTTGTTATCTTGAAAATGACCCGATCTAGAGCCACTTGACTTATCCATGGGTTTCTCGATTTTAGGAGTACCAGACCCACGAACTAATTTGAATCTATTCCAGTTTCGTCAATTTTTGGAATATCAACATCAAATTTGTTTTACAAGTTGAATACACCAGTATAAATATTCTTAATAAGTATGAACGATTTTTTAAATCTTATTTTTTTAAACGAGACGCTTGAAAATAGTCTTCTGTTTTACCTATCTCGTTTTAACTATAACACTTTTGGATTCAACGACTCCATTTTCGACATTTTTGAACAAATCGATTTAAAAATTGGTATAGAAGTTACAAACACAATTGTTTTTTACTATACTTATTTTAAAAACTATATTTAAAAAATTGACTAATCTGCAGCTGATCAACTTAAGAGTTTTGATGAAAAATCTAAAAAGGTCTAAAATTATACTTTTTTAAGTTACTTGTGCTTTTAAAAGTTAATAATAAAGGTTTATACTCCTTGATCTTGTTTGAATCTATATGTTTAACTTCTAAAAAAAACTCTTAGGTTGATATTTTGAAAATTTCCGTTTAAAATTAGTTCGTGGGTCCGTTCGAAGCACACAATGCACTGTGTATTGAAAATACTCCCAATACAAGAGTTGGCGTGCGAAGCATGCAATGCACTGTGTATTGAAAATACTCCCAATACGAGGGTTGGCGTGCGAAGCTCGCAATGCACTGTGTGTCGGCCGCTTCTCATTAGTGTTCAGTGTCAAGCTCACATGTGCGTCCTTAGCAGTGAACGTGTTAACGCGATGACAGTAACTGTACTCAAACGTTAAAGTTATAAAACGTGTATACGCGACCGTAGTATGTGCGGATAGTTTACTCCAGTCCAGTAAACGCGAAGCCAATCCCGAAAAGGTTAAAGTAGACCCCTTTTTCGGGGAAAATCCAATTATCCGCATTTTTGATTATCCGATTGGGGTCCGGTCCCAATTCGTTCGGATAACTGGAGTTCTGAATCAAACCAAACTTTGCTTGTTCTGTACATTCAATATGTCTTTTTTAAAATTTTAAATCATTAAATTATATCTTGACTGGCTTATTGCAAGAACAGTAACGGTTATTTTCACTTCAATCTTAGATTACTTAACTTAGTAGAATAAAACACGATTGATAAAACGAGGCTTTACCTGTTACGCTACTTACATGGTTAGGCTCTGAACAATAACAATGTATTCTCACCTAAAACAAAACAAACATTAGTTGAGGTTTATTTTTCAATCAATGAATTCATCTTATACAAAATATTACTGAAACTATTCAAAACATAAATGTATATAAACACTAGTGGACCCGGCAATGTTTCGCTACTGCTTGATTTTATTTGAAGGCTTGTTATTCCATTTCATTACTTTGACGTAAGTACAGTAATCGAATTGTAATCTTATCTTATTAAACGAGTAATTCTTGTACTGTATATTTGTTTATAAATTTATTTCGGGAATCTAGGCTCTAACGATTTTTATGAAAATTTGCCTGGAAAATGTGCATAAAATTTAAACTCTGATCTTCTTTTATATACCACCTGTTTGAAGTCACTAAGTATAGGCGAATAGAAAATATACAAGCATTGTTCGTTTGATAAGATAAGGTTTAACAAACATAGAAATCATTAACAATGTATCAAGTGGTATTTCTTTATTGAAACACCAAACGTAACTAAATAGTATGAGGGCCGAAAATGAGGTTTTGCAGGCTTGAGATCGTGTTTCAAGTTCGAGACGGAGTCGAGAACTTGAAACGATCAAGAGCTGCAAAACCCTTTCGGCCGTGGTGCGAACGCTATTTTTCACCACACTACACAATAAAATAAACACTATATAAAATTTAAAAAGAATATTTATTTAGCACTCATGAAAATGAAACTTTGAGGTTATGGCTCCTATAAGCAGCAACAATAATAACTGGTTGCTAGACAACGGTGAAAATAACAATTAATTATGTGTGTGCCACTAGTCTGTCGGCAATATCTATTCAATCATTTGCCATATGGGCCTATTTCATAACGAAATTGTGTTGAGATATACGTTCATATTTTAATTGAATAAACGAACAGCTGAATTTACGGCCCTAGGGCAGAAAAGAGCTACTTTCGGCCTCCAAATGACGTTCCGAAAATAGCTGAAAACATCGTATTGTGGTGAAAACATTATTTTTGTACTGTAATTAACCGTTCTGAAAACCTTTTCGCCATTTTCTGCATTCTTTGCAATTCTATAAAGGTAATATAAATTGTCTAATGATTATAATTATTATTTGTTATTTCTAAAATACATAAACAATATCAAATATGGCCTATTCGTTGGATAGGTTGCATAACCTACATGTACCTATAAAGATTTGTTTACGTCAGGATTCGAATGCGCTTGGTTTTATAACTGCAAACAAATTCTAATAAAATGTTAGAACTAATTACACTCGTGTTTTTTTTTTTTTTAAATAAACAGTTCATATGTAAGTAAGATCGAAAGATATTAATATTTATTCAGTATGCGATTCGTATTTACATACATTTTCCTAAAAACAAATTTTAAAAAATTACTAAGCGCTGCTTGGTCGCCAAGGTACTAGTAGATAAAATATATTACGTTACAAGCCCGGTAAATAGGAGTTTTCCGTGCGAGCATGATAGTTCCCATAAATAAATAATTATCATTCATTTATTAGTAAGTTATAATAGAGGTTATATAATCGACTTTTATTTTTTGATTGCTCCTCAAAACTGCTTAGCTGGATCTGCCGCACCCTGTAGTTTGACGGTTTCGGAACCGATTGCAAAATTATTGTACAGTCATTGCGGGATCATTAAACAAAGTATGTTGAAAACCTTCACTTACCACAGTATAATTGCTTAACGCCGTGGTTATTGTCAAGAGTTAGATAGTTAGTCCAGTGCGTGACAATCATGTGTTGAAGCGTTGATGCGAATATAATTTTGATAAAATTGGGTGGTGGCTGTACGGAACATAGGCGAGACAAACTAGTATTTCTCTGGTTTGATTGAATGGTTGTACAGAATATGACAAAACGCTGTTACAAAGAACACTCACAACGAACGTAGACCTACATACTACTGCGGGCATTATTTGACCTATAACTTTACGTCAATATTGGCAACGCATCACACAACGACTAATTATCCCTGTCTATCAAACTCGACAACTTGGCGTCGGTCTACACAAAATCTAAATAATCTTACTAGTGAAGCCAAATCCCTATTTCATCATTGAGGCCAGCCTGTACTTTAAACAATAATAATATATCTTTTGCTATCAAACCTGACAACTTGGCTACTGCCTCTTTCAACATCCAAATATCTTGCATGTGTGTCATGACAAGCCAAATTCTGCATCTGGTCGGAATTTTATTGGGTTCAGCTGAAAGTTAAAATCTTGTTTACCTAAGCCGTGTAGTATTTAAGAATAATGATAACTATAAAATAATTTACAGTACAGCTAAAAAAGACAGCCTTTCTCAAATAATTTCACGGTTTCACCTTCCACTGTACTAAATACTGTTACAGTTATTTAAAAATATGTTGCGAGATATTAAACATATTTTGAAGCTTTTTGTAAAGAAAAAAAAACATCTCCCATGAAAACTTGAATAGTTGAATAGTCCTGACAAAGTAATAGACAATTACAGAAATTGCTCTGAATTGTATT
>JAGFPH010001198.1:12361-39272 GCA_018207615.1 Philaenus spumarius
GAACAAACAAAATAAAGAAAACCCACCCCTTTGTTAAATGACAACTAATTAATTTAACATAAATACATGGTTAACATTAAAGAAAATATAGTAACTTGAAGTTACTAATCTACACAAATTTAAGGAATAAATACCAAGTGTATTAATGTACTTAGTTATGTGATTTAGTTATATATTTGTTTAAATAATTGGCCAGCGTTTAACTTATAGATATGCGCATATTTTTTATAATAAAAAATAAATAATTCCTGAAGTAATAAACAAAATAAAATAAAGAGAATTTTGATTTATTATATCTTTTATTATTTGTGTCGACTCTAAAAAAAATTTGAATTTGGAAATTTAGACCCTGGAGGTCTGAAAAAACGTAACTTAGGTACCTTGCTCCTTCCTATAAAAATATATATATATATATAAACTAAAGCTAACCTAATTTATTCTAAATTACACATAGTTTAGAAAATTATGAGCCTGTTATATATGGATAAAAATTTTGCTGTTCATAATTTTTTTTTTATAGTGTTACCAGTTAAACAAATAACTTAAACTGCATCGCATTTATGATGACCAGTGTTAAAGTTGATAGTAAAAGCTGATGCGAGGTTGGTAGTTTTCTTTTATAAGCCAAATGACACAATCATTTCATATTCATGTGGACCAGATATACTGTAGATAAAAATACAATGCAAGAATTATAGGCCAGTTAAATAAGACCATTTTGGATCCATTTCTAGAAATAAATGTTGGAAAGCTGGAAATCGTTTTGATCGCTTTATTTGTCATCAAATTGAAGTATCCTAGGTTTGCACCACCCCGCTGCGAGCTTCAAAGAAGGGGTCGAAAAAATCCCAACATTTTCGGAATATTTTCAGTTTTTTGCTTTTAACTCCTAAAGTAAGCATCTTACAGAAAATGTTACTCTTTTATAAATTAAAGAGCATTAAATTCTGCGTTGATTAATTACCCACAAAGTTTAATTTAACCGAGAAATATTGTCAAAATCATTGGTAAAAAATTATGATTTTTACAAACTTTGCTTAAAAAGTTACTATTAAAACTTTTAAAGTACCGTGGAATCGGCTGTTCTAAATGAAAAGACGTACTGAATGAAAGTTGTAGGGTATTTAATTCTGCGTTCAGCAAGTACCTAACTTGTCAAATTCGATCAAGTCTACAAATAGAAAATTACAATTTCGATCTGCAGTTATACGCGTAGCAGTTAGCAAAAAGGTACCTTCCAGTCGCAAATCTACTCCACACTAATTAAGTTTAGAAATTGGTATTCTTAGTTAAAACTCATCAGTAACATTTATAATAATATCTTTTAATAAAATTTAAGAAAAAACTTTTTAAAATTATTGATACACCTAAATTATTGTGAATGAAATATCAAAACAGGAAGGATATTAGTTTAGCTTAAGGAACTTAAAAAGCAACATTGAGCGTGTTTGATATTGAACTACAGCAAACTACAGCTGTAGCAGGTTTCTTGTTGTAATTGGTTTCATCTTGCACAATTTAGCCATGTGGAATACTACAGCAAGACATTCGATTTTATTAAATTATTCTTTCTTTTGCCCTTATAAAGCTGGTAAAGTTTACAGGTAAAGTTCGAATTAACCATTCTGTAACTAAATTATCACTATTCCTTTGTATATCTAAATTCAATTAATATATCCTTATTTATACAGTGACTTTGTATAAATATACTTCGAAATATTCGCTGTTAAAGCATACAAGGTTGCAGTTGGAAATTTACCTTATATTGATAAATATTACTTGAATTAGTGCACCTTTAGGTTATTAAGAAAAATGATATGTCCTTAGGCTATTTCAAAATATAAAATAAGGCTATTTTAAAACAGTTCATTTTAAGGTTATTAAGAAAAATGCTATGTCCTTAGGCTATTTCAAAATATAAAATAAGGCTATTTTAAAACAGTTCACTTTTAAGCTGAAACTAATTAATTACGGAAAAAATGTTATAATTCACTTTAACAAGAAGTATCATTTATAGAAAATTTCAAGTATCAAGCTTCTAAATCAAATCAAATAGTAAAATGTTTTACCTGGTGTTTGTAGATTTTTAGCTCATTTTTGAGGCACCCAGTTAACTCACAAAAACCATTTAACTTTGAATGTTAACTTGTTTAATTTAAAACTAAGACGTGTTACGCATCTTTCACTCTTGAACGACCGACTCTAAGTGGATGATTCAAAATGGCGAGACGATGAATTTGTCTTAATTTATGGCTAAGCAAAAAGAAAGACCTACGGCGCAGTGGTGTGGTTAAATTACACACTAATGTCTGTCTATTAGTGCACCAACCCCTACTATTTGAGAGGGTATGCTCCTATAATACACAAAGGTTGATGAACTTGCATTATGTCAGTGTAAGGTTTTTGTGTTCAACGGTGTAAAGTTTCTGTGAACGTTACAATAATTTCCCTCTCATTAGAACAATAATATTTGAAAGTATTTACAGTAATAACGGCTTCTGCTTATATTTTGTCAGAATACAATATAAATTGGATATAAATAAAAATACAATGTTTTGGCATTCGCCCCACCAATAATTTCGTTGTTTACAGTTCGTATTGTTGTTGTTAACTTAAGAAGCGAATCGTAGTAATATTTAGCACTTTTTAATGCACACGTACTATCGTATTGAAAGTGCTGAAGTAATATACAATTAACCTCTGTACAGTACGAGTATGTATCCACCTCTTCAGATATTTCTCCCACGTGTGGAACAAGCTTTCTAAAAAACTGAGTTTTTTCCAATCCTTTTGTGAAAAATTTGGAAAACGGTTTGCACAGCGTGCGTACCACGTCTTCGTCGTAAGGAACGTCACCTTCTTCCCAGCCGATATGATGGTAGTGGTAGTGTTTTTGTACCCAAAGTGCTGCCCTCCGAGCGCAAGTATTTAGTTGATCTAATGTATAGGGCGGTTTGAAAACAACGACATTGGAGAAATGCTCGCCGACTATAGCAAACTTTTTGATAATAGACCTATAGTTGTTATCGTGATAACCGTGAAACTCAACCACTGCATGCATGATTTTTGAACAACTTCACCTCGTCGTACAATCTGCCCGCTTCTGGGAGTGTACTAGAAACGAGTTCGTCGGTGGTCAGGCACTTAATGATGTATTCGCGCAAATCCTTCTCGTAATAAAATAATTCTGTAATACGGCGGTTTATCAGAGGTATGGCGTCTTTAAACAGTTCCCACTCCGACAGGTTCAAGTTTAAAAAATGCTGACCGTCATTGAATGTAACAAAACGTTTCTCAAACACCGATGTTACTCGAATATTCCCAACACTTAGGGTAAACCCGTACGTAGCCTTTCTTTCAAGAGCCGAATTTATGTCCAAAGTAATATTTCGTTAAACACTTCGTCTGTAAAGAAAACAAATTTTTTACCCGCTTGAAGCAACAGTCCTAGGCTATAACCCGTATGCTGGAATAGTCCTGTTGCTACGACTTTTGTGCACTCGGGATTTAGAAAATGTACTGATTTGAAGAAAATACCCAGTGGTAAGAAAAAGAAAATATTGATAGGCTTGAATAAGAAATCCTCGTCAGCTGTCCACGTTTTGAGAAACGATTGTCGAGTAATTCACAGTCAGTTAAAGTATAGAGTCTCATCTTGCTCGAAGTCGGAACTGCATAATGTGGTCGTATGTGTGGTATGACCGTTCAGCATGGAGATAACCATGTTGGTCTATATTGCATTAAAAACAATGCGATTAAAGACTCAGTTCTTCAAAACTGTGACTCCAAGTGGATTGAATTATTTCTCAACTATTTTATGGAAGTTAATTTCGTCAGTTTTCTAATAATCCCATCTATTTCTTGTTACTTTATTTAAAATAACCTTGAAAAATTATAAGCAACGATATGTACCGTCCTTAGAATTTTTATTTTTCAGGCTTTAAATCAATGCTGAGATCCTTATATTACATTTTCAACAGTAGCAATTGTTACAGTTCATCATCCGTTTATTTGTGCATTTCAGAGGGAACCATAATAACGAAATTAATAAGGTATTTAGAAAATGGTTAACCTAGATGGGATACGTATCAAATTGTTGACGCCAATGTTAATGTAGCTTTTCAGAAATCTTTGTCTTATAAGGTAGTTCATAATCAACTTTAATTAATCATTGGGTTAATTACCAGCCATAAAGACTCAGGAAAACAATAGAGAATAAACAATTATTATAGAAATACATAAGAGAGAAATATATAAGAAATTGGGTAGAGAGAACAGCTGGAATTAATAATAATAATTAACAGCTGATTCATTCAATAAATATTCATATTTTTTTATTACCGACGGTACCAACTTCTGCACCCCAGTATGTAGTTAGTCAGAAGTCTTGGTTACTATTTAAAAATATATAATTTCCTAATGATTTTTAGTTTAATAAGTAATATGGTAACTCCCATCTACAATAATGAAATAATTGTATTACTTCTTAATGTGTTTTAGTAATTAGTTTAGTTTAATAGTTTTTACATTTGACCAGGTAACAAAATATTCATCTTCATTAATTAAATAAACGTATTAAAAATTAAAGTTCTATAATGGTTTAAAAATAGTATTTGACAAAGGAAATTGAAAACTTGTCGAAGTATTATCATTCCTTTCAAATTCAATATTACGAATTGACTAGTTCAGAAGTTTGATTTAATTAGTAATTTTTACAATCAATATTTATTTAAATTTACATGTAATATCCGCAGTTGTATAAAGTATTTCTGTATTGTAATATTTTTAGTTGCTTTTAAATGTACTGGGTAATTGGTACTTACTGCTCAACAATTTTGCATGCTAAAATATACACTATTTTATAGTAAAACACCATTTTCTTCTCATCTGACTTCCTTAAAACTATTTTTTTTTTTTTTTTTTATTTATTATTAATTACAACTAGGCAGAGCCTATCAAGCAATATACATTTAATATTAAATAACACAGTTGGCCGGAATATCACCATTGATGCACTCCTCTCATGTGTAATCATGTGTACTTTTCACTAATCAAAGTTCAAAAGGCTTCGTTCTCTTCAGCCGGCGAATCTCCCCAGAGCAGTTTAGTAAACAATTCATTTCATAATTTTCGTGTTGTTGAAGCCTGTGTTTGTGCTTCTCTGCTTACCTTTTGATTTCTTCTGCGACGGTGTTCATCTTAAGATCACGATGAAGACTATCATTGCGGATGAACCATGGTGCATTAACAATGCTCCGCAGAACCTTATTCTGAAATGTTTGTATAATTTGTACATTTGTCTTCTTTGTGCAACCCCACAACTGTAATCCATAGGTCCACACTGGTTTCAATACTTGCCTATAGAGAAGCAGTTTGTTGTGTAGATCTAATTGTGAGTTTCTCCCAAGTAACCAGTACATTTTCCTAAATTGCATATTCAATTCTACCTTCTTTTTTTTAACATGCTCCTTCCAGTGTAGCTTGGCATCGAGTGTCATGCCCAAGTATTTAGCAGTATTAGCCGGAATTACTAAATGGGAATTTATTTTAATAGGAATAGGATTTATTTTTCTAGTTGTAAAATTAACAAAGGTTGACTTAGATTCATTTAATTTTAATCTCCATTTCTTTATCCAGATGCTAACTCTATCAATCGCTCTTTGCAGTTTTTGTGTTGTCTCTTCCACATTGCTACCGGTCGCCAAGATAGCTGTGTCATCAGCAAAAGTCGCAGTAATTGTACCATTTTCTTGTGGAATATCGCTGGTGTACAAGAGATAGAGCAAAGGTCCAAGGACACTTCCTTGTGGTACCCCCGCTGAAATGCTTTTCAATTCAGAGTACTCCCCTTTGTGCTTAACTCTGAAACATCTTTCAGATAGGTAAGATTCCAGAATCTGACAAATCAACTCTGGAAGATCGCGCTGCAGTTTAAAAATTAATCCCTTGTGCCAGACCTTGTCGAATGCTTTAGCAACATCTAAAAATATACTTGAGCAAATTTTGCGTTCCTCCAAGGCTTTTTCTATTACATGTGTGATTCTGTGTACTTGATCTATAGTTGAGTGTTTATCTCTAAAGCCAAACTGGTGGTGAGGGATTAGTTGTTTTTCTTCAATGATTGGCTTAAGGCGTTTCTTCAGTAATTTTTCAAAAATCTTTGACATAGCTGGCAGCAAGGAGATTGGTCGGTATGATGATTTATCATTAAGATCTTTTCCCGGTTTGGGTATCATAATCACTTCTGCAATCTTCCACTGTCTTGGAACATACCTTAGCCTAAACGTGGCGTTAATAAGGTGAATAAATTTGTTTAGTGCTTTATATGGCAATTCTTTTAACACCTCACTCGTGATAAGATCATATCCTGGGGTTTTTTATCCTTGAGGTGTTTAATTTCATTTTTAAGTTCTTTAAATGATACTTTACGAATTTGAAATTCATCCTTGTTCTTGATTGTTGTTATATTTTCAACTGTCTGTCTAGTAAGTGGCTGGAAGGTTTCCTCTAGGTATTCAGCAAACAAATCTGCCTTTTCTTTATCACTTCTAGCCCATGTATTATCATTTTTCCTGATTGGTGGAATTTGGATATTAGGCCTTTTAAGATATTTAGTGGCCTTCCATATCTTGAGTTCGCTCTCTTTATGATCTGAAAGGCTTTCAAGGTATCTAGCAATGGATTCATTTTTAATAGTTTGTAGTAAATTTGTGAGTTTCTGACTAATACGATTTAGTTCAGTTTTATGATGAGGAACTCGAGTTTGCTGCCATTTTCTTCGCATTTTTCTTTTTTTACTAACCAATTCTAGCACTTCAAGTGGGTAAGTATTGCTATTATGGTATCGTTTAGTTACTTGAGGTGTATTGTTCCACGCTGCTTGCTGGATATTAACAACAAATAATTCAACTTCCTCCTCGAGCTCCATTGGTGTTTTAAGGGGAACATGCAGGTCAATATTATTTTCAAGTTCAACTCTGACACCTTCCCAGTTAGTCCTGTTATTAGTTAATCTGGGTGGTTCTTCTCTTTGTATTATGCTGTGACTTAATGTTAAAATAATAGGAGAGTGATCAGAGCCCAAATCAAAACTTTCACTCAAGTGGATATAGTTGTCAGATACGCCCTTCACCACAAAGAAGTCAATCAAGTCCGGTATCTTTCTTGGATCTGATGGCCAATAAGTTGGTTTACCAGTTGAAAAGAAGTCACATTTAACCTCCTTACTTGCTTCATATAACTCTCTACCTTTTGCATTAGTAAGTCGAGATCCCCAAAAGGTGTTTTTCGCATTAAAATCACCTCCAAGAATGAAGTTATCGCCCAGCATATCAAAAAGATTCATGTAGTCTGCCTCTTTTAAATTATATATTGGTGGACAATATATAGATGATACATTAAAGTGCTTATTCTTCATGTGCACTTTAACAGTTGTAACTTGCATTATGTCAATTTTTATTTGAGTTTCCTCATAGTGCTTGATACTATGTTTTATAATTACTGCAGATTCTCCCCTTGCTTTATCTGCTGGATGTTCCACATGATATACGCAGTAGCCTTTTATTTTGAGATACGAATGTTTAGTGAAGTGTGTCTCTGAAATTAAACAGATGTCTATTCGTTCTCCAATCAGGAATGATTCCAGGTCCAACTTATGCTGAAGAAGACCGTTAGAATTCCATGTTACTATTCTTAAGGTGTTAATCATTTTCTCCTCATTAACCCTATTTTACTTTGATTATTTGTCAGCTTATCCAACTTATCAATTATTAACTTGTTTACATTATCTTGTTCATCTAGCCTGTCCAATATACCTTGAATAGCCTTATCTATACTTGTTTTCTCAGTGATCTCATTATGTACGATTTGTGCATAGGTTTTTGATCCAGGGTCTTGTGTATTACTAGTTACCGGTACTTCTAGTTTTTTAGGCACATTATTTGAATTTTGATCTGCAGCGTTTAACTTTCGCACTTGAGTTTTATCCCTTATCATAGCATTTCTTCTCTTTTGTAATTCTTTAGCCACATCACACCCTCTATAGTTTGCAGGATGCGATCCATTACAGTTTACACATTTTGGAGTATTACTTCTATTCAATGTACAGGCTAATGCTATGTGTTTTCCAGCGCATTTAACACATCTTGGTTCCTTTTGACAGTACCTTTGTGTATGATTAAATCCTTGACACTTTTTGCATTGTGGAATTAAAGTGTAATTTTTTCTCAGTGGTTCTATTTTAACAACAATATTTAGTATAGTTTTTATATTATATATGTTATTAACGACTTCCTTTTGGTCAAAGCTTAGCATGAACAACGGTAGACCTATTTTTCTTATTGATATCTCACCTTGATCATTTTCTACTTTTTCTTTTTTAAGGATATTGACAGCATCAATTATCTTTAGACCTTTTTCTTGTAGATCCTTAACAATTTCATCTTGACTGCAAGATGAATGAAGACCTCTTGCCATAACTTTGATCGTTCTATCATTTTTATTTTCATATGAATACCATTGTATGTTATTATCATTTAGTTTTTGGGCTAAAGATCTATAGGATTCAGAGTCAGGTGTATTGACCTTCCAGATGTTGTTGTTCAAGGAAATAATTTTTAGATCCTTAATCGTGACAGCACTTAGCAGAGATTGTAGAGTACTGTATTCTGTCACACCAACAATGTTGATCGGAGGAGGCTTTTGCTCTCTCGATTTTATTGTTGTTGTTTTTGCTAATTGTGGAGTTTCCGTGTTATTTTCAGGTAATTCTTGAACCTCCGGTGAGCATTCGGCTTTCCTTTTTTTTAACTGGTCTTCTCTTTTTAATAATCCATTCAGTTTCTTTATTCAATTCTTCTTCGTCTGTGTGATATTCCTGATTTTCACTACAAGCCCGACTGCCTTCGGCCACACTACTTACGTTTAAATTCTGTGCCTTGCTAAGCTTCTCTTTATCATTTCTTAACTCAGACATTTCTTCTCTCATTTGATCAACAGAAAGCCTACCTTCATCTAGTGTAAATCTAAGGTCCTCACTTTCTTTTCCTAAGTATTCATCATTTTTGTTTTTAAGCACAACATTTTTGGCCTTTTTAAGCTCCTTATTTCCAAATCTTAGCTCTAAAACTTCTTTTCCTAGTACTTTAATACTAAGTTCAATCTCTTCCAGTCTCCGATGTAGATCTTCATTTTCCCTCATTAGATGGCTATTGCTTTCCTCTATGTTTAAGCTCCCATTCTTAATTGGGGATCTTGATATCGTAGAACTTCTTGCGAAAGGATCCTTATTAGGCAGTAGTTCATGAGATAGTGTTGGTGATAATAATTTGCAGTCGCTGGTTGACGGTCGATCAGAGCCTGCAGTACCACTCACGCTACCGACCGGAACTGGGGTATCCCTCCCCTGCTCCGTAAACTTCACTTTATCTTTCTCCATCTCCATATTTGTTATTTTCCTGCATTATTTACCCCGAGCAGAACTGGGTTGCCTATTCCGCCTACTCCGCTGTACCGAAGAACTTCTTCTCCACCGCAGCAGCCGTTGAGGACTTCACCATAACCCTGGCAAGGGGCCCTCACGAGGTACTACCATCCGGAGCCAGATGGACCAAGGGTTTTTAGAGAGGTGTTACTCCCCTATCACTCCTCCTTCCAACATCACTTAGTAATGTGGCCCCGGGCTTGTGACCGGCGTAGCGGAGTTTCCTTGAAACTATGATTTATTTTATCTTCTTTTTTCAAAAATATGGTTTTCTGCAATTTTAATTTAAATTTATTTCAATTTGATTGTGGGGGTCTTTAGTGCTTTACTCTCCTCCCGTTGTATTAGTATAACCGGCTTAAAATAAAAACATCAAGGAAAAATAATATATTACAATTTAATAATAATTAAAAGTAACTCATTTTGAATTTTAAAAGTAACAGATAATGAAGCCTAACCTGGTTCTAGTCCATTAACACAAAAAAAGGTCAGAGCATGAGTGAAGTGTACTAGGCTTAGTCTAAACAAATGCTAGCCCTCTTATTTTTACTTAAAGTTCGGAACAGTTGCATACATTATTTTTTTTTTTTAGGAATGTAAAAGATTACAGATGGAGGCGGCAATATGGTGGGTGAGGGTGTTGGAATAAACTCGTCGTGTAGGCAAATGGAGTACAGTAAATAATTGCTTGTATAAAAAATAGAAATTGGCCAGTCTGCTTATGTGCCTAAATATTTTCAATGGTCATCCAGATTATGTAGTTTTCGTCCATCGTAAAAAAGTATTTTCTTAGTATATTAAATTACAAATTATATATTATGTTTACATATTATTCATATTTTGACATGGGATAAAATACAACGTACTAAAACTTCACATTTAGTTGTAAATAACATTTATCTATTTGAAACTGAGCTGTTTATCTACGTGAAAATAAAACAAAGTTTAGATAGGTGTAAAGTATTTATTGACATTTTATCCAAAAGAAGAAGATTGAAAGCGTGCGTGACACAGGTGTGGAACGGATCTAGTAAATAAATACAGCTTTCACAGGATTTGTTTTGTATGCACATGTTCTTTGTTTGTGTTCAGTACGTGAGTGGTGAAAACATTCCTGCTTTCGCATATTCAGCTCGATAATTTACGTGATGTCTTTATTGTTTCCTGGATGAAGATTTAACGTAATTAGCATACTTGATCGAATTACATGACCTGAATGTTAGTTATGTCGTGTGTAAATCCTAACTGAATGTCTTAAATTGTAAAGTACTAGTTCCATACAATTTAATTGTCATCAACAACTAATAAATATATGATATCATTTTATGTATAAATTAATAAAAATATATAATTAAGTTATAAAATTATAAGTATTAAGTTTATAAATACCTAGTATTAAATGTATACTACCAGTTTCGGATGTCTCAAGCGTCCATCCTCAGATATCATTTTTGCGAGGACGTATAAACATAAAACGTGTTACAACACATGACGTAACACAAACATTCATCACCGTGTTTCACTCGGGACAGGTGCGCTGTTCATGAACTTTCGTTACTGTCAGCAGATGACTTGAATGCATGCGAGGGGGCAGCGGGGAGCGGGAAAGATTTCTCCCACCACATCACCAACTAGTTGTAGGAGTTGCCGTCACTATGACAACCACGCTATTATTGGCGAGGATTGGGGACAAGGCTGCTCTAGCCAATAGCGGCCGCATTCCATACGCAAGCATTCAAGTCATCTGTTGGCAGTAGTCTGTCGTTATACGACCCCTACCCCTTGTCATGAGTACCTACTCCACTCCCGTTGGTCTGATCTCGATCAGAACTAAATTGCCGTCAAATATTATATTCGAACTAAATAGTTTTGCATTCAACACATATTTGAGCTCTAATTTAACTGTCTGGTAGATTCGACAACGTTCAAAAACTGATTCTTATAGTTCTTTTAAGTTGGTATGTAGGTTAGAGTATTTATGGTGGTAGTCAATGAGTTGTGAAGCAGAGTTAGATTTTACTAACTTTAACTGTGGTTCAGGCAAGTGTTCTTTAAAACTTTTCCAAACGAACACCTGTGTCGTCAGTCCGACGTATTACTTGAATCAATCACCACAAACTAATTTGTATATACCAGTTTTCCACATATGTCCATATTCATTTCTAACTGTGTGTGATAATTTCTTTAGCAATTTATTATTAGTTTCGAAAGCCACGATTACGTTACTTTTGACCAATTAACTTTGCAACGTGGGGTTGAGAATGTTGCTATAGACCGTGTACTTAAACTTAAACGGTGATAGAAGTTTGTGTTATGCGACTTTGCAAGAGTGATACCAGAGGATGGATGCAAGGCAATTTATAAAATGAAGTTAAGTAAACATTGTCAAAGTTGGTGAGAGTGATTATTGTTATGAACTTGATGAGTCCTTTTAGCGAATACTACAATTAATTAGGCCTAATTATATCCAAATTCAGTAATAAATCTTTTGGTTGTAGAATGTCTACTGCTTCATTTGATAAACCAGTTGTAATATTTCAAGGTACTATTAAAAAAAGACCAGATCTTGTAAAATGACTAACTTTAAACAATTCTGTACTATTTAATTATTCTTATTTTGAGTTTTTCAACTAAAACGTAACTGCGACACAATACAACACCATGAGAATTCCATTACGGTCAGCACAATTAAAGAATAAATTTTTGGTAGTAAAGATAACACTAGTAAGTGCAGTTTTGGTTGTGGAAACTATTATAATTGCAATTGTCTGCCTTTGGATAAAGTAAATCAAATAAAATATCTAGGTTTAGTAATTAATTGAGATTTTTCATTGGAGGAACATATAAAAAAATGTAAGAGACAAATTGAATGTATACTGTAGCCAATTGTACTAAGACAATTGTATTTTGATTTAGTTATATTCCCAGCAACAGTTTTATTATATGTTTACTATTCATAGTGAGTTCTCGCAAGGGTTATATGGGCTGAGTTGTTGAGGTGGTACCTATCTATTTGCACTCAAAGCTATTATAATAATCCAAAAACATAGTTTAAGAGTGGTTTCGAAGGAATCTCGATTTGAACACTCTTGGCCACTTTTTCCCAAATTAAAAACTCTACCGCTAAGACATATGTATATTTTCTAAATCCTAAAGCTTTTCTTAACGAAAAATTATTATATTCAGAACAATAGTCGCAGTCCGTATTCTCTGAGAAACAGTAATGTATTGCTAGTTTCAAAACCAAAACGTACTTTATACCGACACTCTTTTATTTTATACTCTCCACTATTTAGTTTCAGTACATTTTAGAAAGGATTCATTGGCAGGGTTTTTAAGAGATGTCAGAACTCAGTTAAAATATATTCAATCTTTTATCCAAATTATTGAATGATGGTTAATTGATGACAAGTAATTAATAAAACTAACACTGTATTATCTCTACTTCATAAAGCGTGTTTGATTAATTGATAGTGTTATAACAACTTATATGATGGTTTTGCCTAAGATATTTTATCATATCAAATACGGAAGCATCATCGTCCTATCCAGTTTCGTAACGGGCCATAAACTTATAAAATCAGGTTTTGGCACTATACCTTTACAAGCAATGGTGATAACGAGAATAGTCTTCTATGAAACACCGTACGGGCTTACTCACGTTTGCCTGATCGTTTATCGTAAAAAGTATCTGTGTAATTGCGCGTAGTAGCAAATCTAGTGTTATGTCATTTTGTAGAATTACGTGTACGGAATAGACAGAGGGTGTGCAAGAATGTATACGGTTATGTAACATACAAATAAACGTATACAAGCTACAATGATGGAATTATAACTAAAAAAAAATATGCTTATATTTTGTTTTAGTCTAAACTATTATTATTATCAATCGATTAACCTATAGGAAGACGTAACTAAATTGAATAATAATATATAAAATATTTTTATCATTTAAATTCAGTTTCATGTTTATACTATAAAATAACATAATTCCTGTAACACTTGGATTTTGTCAACATATAATTATTTGTAGCACTTATCTTTCATCATTTGAAAACATCATTTAAATGTAACTTTTCAAAAATATTATACCATTATTTTTTCAAGGAAATTTTATGATGGAAACTTTCAAGCTAGAATGATGGAATTATAACTCAAAAGAAATTCTTGGAATTGGTTTTAGTCTAAAATATTATTATCAATGGACTAACCTATAGAACGAAGTAACTTAACTGAATGATATATAAAATATATTTATCATTTGAATTAAATTGCATTTATATACTATAAAATAACATAATTCCTGTAACAGTTGGATCTTTTCAACATCTAATTATTTGTACCACTTATCATTCATCATTTGAAAAAAATCATTTAAATGTAACTTTTCAAGAATATTGTACCATTATTTTTTCAAGGAAACTTTATGACCATAGAAGCCATTTTAATACAGCCCCAAAATCCTTGTATATGGGATAAAGCTGTAAATGAAGTTCAAAATGTGAGTTTTGCAGTAAACGTTTTTTTAAATGTTAACTTTGCAACAAACTGCATTTAATTTTGAATTTTAGTTACCTTACTAAATTTTTTGATCCAAACAATAACAATAAGAACCAAGAAAAATAATTAATGTTCAATTAAATTAATTAATTATAATTAAACACATTAAAATCAGAGTTAATTCTGTAGGCAACTTTTGTTATTTACAGTTAGAGAAAACCCTTTATTATTAGGACAGTAACATTATTAAACATTGATGGTTGGTGCTTCTTCATTGAGTCCACAAGTTTGGTCCTGTTCGTCTTCATTGTTGACAGTAGGCCTATCAATGGTATTTTTGAAAAAAAATTCAAGCTGTCATTCTTTCTCCACTCACCACCATAATGCTTCTTTAGCAAACCCTCTACATCCTTCTTTGCTTGTTTTGTCATGTTTGATTTTTCAATTACAGGAGGATTCATGCTGCACAGTGTTATTCCTTGCTTCTTTAGAGATTTGATTACTCCAAATTCACTTCTGTAAGTATGTTCTCCTCTAACGTAAACATTCTGTTTTTCTTCTTAACACAAGTCTTTACCAACTTGTACTACAGTTGCATGTTCTTTAATGTCTATATACTGAGAAGTGTGGTAGATTACTTCCATCTTTCTTATCACGTTTTCTGTAAACTCAAACACTCTGTCTGGAGGGAGATGCCCAGTCATTTTTCGATGCATGTTTACCTAGTCAGAAACAAGCCATGCACAAAAGAATTGAATTTGTATTTTGGCCACCAAATCCATCGCACATGGTCTCTAACTGGAGTCATTAACGTGTTATAAACGCATTCTGAAGCTGTCTCGTTTGAGCCTTTTGAAAACTATGTTCTGTCCATAAGTACGCTGTCACGTTATCTGGATTCAATTTACTGTTAGAATTGCGCTTTACCTCAGTAAAATTATTTAAATAAATCTGTCTACTGTAGTAGGTGGCCTGGTCCGGCAATTTCGGCAGTAATAAATTCTTTTGGCAATCATAACTAAAGGTCAGGATTTTAGGATCTGTGCATTTCAGTGCTGAGTAAAAAACCTTATCTCTCAAATTATGAACACGTTTTTCAGTTATAAAAGTTTGCTTTTCTTCGTCAGACTATGCATGTTTTAATCTCTCGTCCAGTTGCAAACACATAGAACCGAAGATAAGATTATACTTTGTGTTCAATACATTTCTGAAATACCAATGTGAAACTTTCAAATTTGTAAGATCCTCTATTAGTGAAATTTTGTACATTTTCGACATTTAAAAAAAACTTAATTCTGCAGAAAGATACTTCATGTGTGTTTAGAATAGTAGTGAGGTTCATAACAATTAAAACTATTAATGAAACGCATAACATTTTATTTTTTTGCCACATTTTTAACCGAAACTCTATCTCTACCTCTATTTTAATTGCAAAGCTGTCCTGTTTCCCTAAAACGTTGTAAAAGGCTATTTATTGTGAATCTTGAAATGTTGAGCGCAGCTATGGATGTTTTAAGACTCACTGCAATCATTTTACTGTTTTTGCGTCCTATAAAATACTTGGTTCTCATTGGCTGTGTATTGCATCGCCCATTGGTTGTTCACCCAGATACGTCTTTAATATGCGAATGCATAGATCGTGTTAGTTTTGTTCAACTTACGTCCAAAATATGTTCATAAAATTATAAGTGCCAAATTTCACTCTAGCTTTAAGGAAATAACTCCAATTAATATTTATTGTTTTTAGGGTCCAAATTTCACGTTCCTAGGAGGTATTTTTTTTATAGATAACAAACAATATTTATGGTTTTAGGGGTTTTCGACCCTTACAGGCCAAATATTTTAAAATCCTTTCTTAGTGTGAAACTAGCCCCTGAGAAAAATACGTTTACCAAATTTCACGTTCCTAGGCGGTATGGTTTTTGAGATATATTACAAACAATATTTATTGTTTTAGGGGTTGTTTCAACCCTACAGGCCAAATATTTTAAAATCCTTTCTTCTTGCGCCTCTAGTGCCTATGACAAATACGTGTACCAATTTCACGTTCCTAGGAGGTATTATTATTTTTAGATTAAAACAAACAATATTTATGGTTTTAGGGGTTGTTTCAACCCTTACTGGCCAAATATAAAAAATTCCTTTCTTAGTGTGCCTCTAGCCCCTGAGACAAATACTTTTACCAAATTTCACGTTCCTAGGCGGTAGGGTTTTTGAGATATAAACAAACAATATTTATTGTTTTAGGTGTTGTTTCAACCCTTACAGGAAAAATATTTTAAAATCCTTTCTTCTTGCGCCTCTAGCCTCTATGACAAATTCGTGTACCAAATTTCACGTTCCTAGATAGTAGGGCTTTTGAGATATATAACAAACAATATTTATTGTTTTAGGGGTTGTTTCTACCCTTACGAGCCAAATATTTTAAAATCCTGTCTTAGTGCGCCTCTAGTGCCTATGACCAATCTTTGTACCAAATTTCAAGTTCCTAGGTGGTATGGTTTTTGAAATCCGAAAGTGAGTGAGTGAGTGGGTTTCGGATTTTATATATAGAGATAATATGTATTTCCATCCTCCTATTTGTAACAATATAAAAATAAAATATCATAAACTATATTTTCTCTCAAATTTATTATGTTCTTATATGAAATAAACTTAAAGCTTGAAAAGGAATACAAACTGGATTTCGTAATCTTCATAACAACTATGATTAGTAAATAGTTTTAGCACTGAGTAATGATTATGTTTTTAAGTTTTGATTGTATTTATTTTTAGTAATTACAAAAAAGGTACTGCATTAAACCCATGTTAAAACTCCGTAGTTTCATTATAAAAAAGTAATGAAAACTTTTAATTAAATATAAATGGTGAACTGTGAGATGTTTTTACTCAATAAAACAAGTTCAAGTATAAATCTATACCTTTATTACGCAACACTAATGTGTGTGATTTGTAGGAACTAAATTCAAACCCATTGATTACGTTGGATATATTTGGAAAATATTTTTTAGGAGAAAAATCTAAGTAAATAAATACTCTTAAATGTAAATTTGTTTAGTAAGTTTTAGTACAATTTTCTGCCAATCCTAACTTAAACTTTCACTTAAGTTTGTCGACGCGTTTCGGAGTTCCTCCATTATCTAGACCTATTTCAGTATTTCGAGTACTGAAATAGGTCTCGATAATGGAGGAGGAACTCCGAAACGCTTCGACAAACTTAAGTGAAAGTGTTACGTTAGGATTGGCAGAAAATTGTACTAAAACTTATTTCATGGAACCTAGCAGATATAATTTGTATAGTAAATTTGTTTATTGTCTGAGGCTTGTTTCATTAAATTGTTTTAATTACTAGAGACACTTACCGGTACCGGCTCACTTAAGTTTTTAAAATGACGTTTACTATAGTAAATGGCCAACAATAATGTACTGCTGTAACAGTTATACAGCAACAGTGTTATAGAGTGATGCACTTGGTTTACCCTACATATTTCCACGTTGCACCTGTCAAGACAAACACAGCTGCTAGTAGGTTGTAACAGTATGGGTGAAAATAGAGTATTAATAAGTCACATTTTGTATATAATAATAAGAATCAGGTATTAATGTTATTTAACATCTTGTCATTAAAGTTTTAGGCCTACTCATTTATATTTAAGAAAATGTAATATAAAATCGGACGTAATAACGAAACACATTAAAAGGTTCTTAATAAGTGAGCTCTATGGAAGTTATTAATTGTAAGTTAAATAGTAAAATAATTGTTTAATGTTCTGTATTTACAATTGACTTTACTGATAATAGTATATAACAACTACTCTTTAATAATTAATTATTACCTAAATTAAATGCTAGGTTCGATGATTTCAATGTGCGATCTGAGTTAGTACGTGGAGATGACCTGCGAAGGTCGTATAATATTATACTAACTACCTCGTATACTATTATAAAAATAAATAATTTAATTTCAAATCTAGTAGACCTAAATCAAGAAAACATTTGCTTTTACACTTAAAAACGGGCATACAATATTTTCCCTTATCTTAATAACTTGAAGCACCAATAATTATTTTTGGCTCATGCATTTCATTACTTTCGGATCCTTAATTTCTCAACTTTATGTTCAAAATCACCAGCTCCGTGGCTTTCAACTGTTCGATTAAAATATGTAACTTCTTTTTATGTTCTGTCTTTATAGTCCTTGCTTTTTACAAGCCGGAGTTGCCAGATACAGTTCACACTCATACATTTTAATAAAATATTCCAAACACTTGCGCGTTATTTTAACCAGGGAGGGATCGCGTTACAATAGTTACGTGACCTCGCCCGGTCCTTTAGATCATGTGCAATAATTAACACATTTTTTTAAACTCAAAATTATAATTTATTCACAGAAACTAACTTGTTTAGTACAGTGTTGAAAAATAATTAATTTAAGTAAAAAATTTAATAATCAGTTAATATTTTTTTTTACAAATGGTATAATATAAACATTATTGATCTTATACTTATATTAGACAAAATTACAAACTAGTTAAAATGACAGATTTAAAAAAAAATAAACTAAAAATAAATTCATTATATAACAACAAAAGTAAAAATTGTTAACTAACTCAAGTGTTTATCACTGGCTACTCACACAGCTTGGAATGTAATTCATCCTCAGTATCATATCATAGCAAACATTTTAATAATTAAGAAATGGCCCCCCCCCCCCTTTTGAAGCTCGTTGCCGATGGTGCAACCTAGGATAGTTAAATTTGGTGTCAAATAAAGCGATCATAACAATTTCCAGCTTTCCAAAATGTATTTCCAATGACGGCCACAAAATGGTCTTATTTATCTGAGTTGAAGGAGAAGATTAGACGAATTGGTTCAGTATATTCCGTGGTAAGAGGGCCGAAGTAAAGCTGACGGTGGTAGAATTACGTTCAACAGAAATCAAAACCTTCACATATTTCTTCAGTGTGTAGACTTGTTGATAGAATAAAACTCAAACACAGAATCTCACAACTAATACGTTTAGTTTCTTAATAAAGGCCATCTTCAGTCGTGCACAGCTTTAATAATCAAATTATAACTATATGACTGCATAATACAGTGAAGGAATAGTTTGATCATGAAAGTACGTGCATCGCTGAAGATGGCGACTTTTTTGTTGAAATGAATTTGAGTAAATAAAAGTACTAGTTGTGAGCTTCTGTGTTCAAGTTTTATTTTATCAAGTATTTGTTCTCACATTTATAATTAAATATTATTATGTATAGACTAATTTAAAATAATAATAATATTTTATATCAGTACCACTTACATATCGACAAATTATTTTGGGCATTTAAAATTCAAAGTTAAAGTCAAATAATGATGAATAAAAAAATTAAAAAATCTCATTAAGCAATTCAACCAAGCTTAGCAAATTCCTTCAAAATGGCTTCATATGTTTACCTTTAAGAGTTCTCTCTTGGCCTGTAATGTGGATCAAATAAAATATATGTAGATTATGTGCAGTTAGAAAACCTCCATTCAAGAATGTATACAAGAAATATACTGTAAAGATTTGTTTACTAAATGTACACTATAAAACAATATTGTACTTTCCTCAGTTTATTTTTAACAAATAAAATTTAGTAAGGCATTTGGTTTTCTCAAGCAACGTTTTACAGTAGGTCGAATTTATGTAAATATCTGGGATATAGTAATTCCTCTCTAATTAGCTTGTTTTATACACAGAGAGTTTGTTGTTTGTCTAAAAACTTGGATCATTACATTTCTGCTGAGCAACTATAAGTCCATCATTACATTCTAAGAATCAAATATAAATACGTAATGATACTTTGTTTTTATTACTTTTAATTTTTAATACTTTTTTAATTGATACTTTTAATTTATTTAGATCCAATTCGAAGACAACGTGGACGAGGATTTTGTTGCTAATATTGAATGTGTCGAACTGAATTGTCATGATTACAGAAGATTTGTCCATGTATCTTACATTGAATACATTCCATTTTAATATCAGAAACTTTTCCAAGAATTTTGATACCTTGGTCATTTATTTAGACTCTGTTAAGCATAAGTTTCATTTAATTATTCTTACCGAGTGTTGGTTGTGCGATGAAATAATTGGTGTTGATATCGAAAGTTACGAAAGTTCGAAAGTTGGTGTTATGTGAATAAACTCTTATTTATTTTTCAAAGTCTTTATTTGAGTTCGAGAGATCAAACTCTCATATTGGATGTTTATGGTTTAACCCTTTATGTTGGATAACGAAAGTGACAGTTTATTTGCTCTATACAGAACTTTATTTGCTCTATTGATAGTGATATTGGTGGTTTTATTGATGCTTTAGAACGCTATTACAGTAATATTACTTAAAATCCAACTTACATTTTAATAACTGACATGATATTAAATCTATTTAAAAACAACAGACTTGTTTACTGATATTTGAACTTACTGTACTGGCAGAGACTGGACTCGTAAGCTGTGTTAACGTACCTACGCGTGTGATCGACGACAGCAGCTCTTGCTTCGACCATGCATTTGTTAAACATTTTGATTATGATAAAATGCTAGCTGCTGTGGTTCACGGACCATTACAGTTTAGTATTGGAAATCAAATTTGAATTACTTTCTAAGACAAATTTAACTTCTGAGACAGCGAAGTTTATTGACAAATAGAATTTGATAAGTGTCATGTGTTTTGGCAAAGACATTAGGCCCGTCTGCACACAGTGTTTTTCCGACAGTTTTGGAGCGCACGCTCCAGACGGGTGCTCCAATCCTGTGTGTGTGAATGTAAAGCCACATAGATGCCTTGAGTGGGGTTGGAGCTACGCGCCTTGAGTGAAGGCTCGGACCTGCAACTGCATGACACGCGCTCCAATATAACGCTCCATATCTAACATTAATACGCAATGTGGAATCGGGACAACCTTGAAGCATTTTTATAGAAATGTATAGAAACTTTCCGTGCATGTGAAAATTAAAACGTGATGAATATAAAAATTAAAATCTTAAAAATTGTACATACGACAAATTGTGTGAATTCTATTCTTATTATTATTATACCGCAGCGAAGCATGGGTACATTACTAGTTTTACTAAACATTATAATTGAATATAAACCTCGTAATATTTACAGCAAACTTATATTTACATATATACACAGTGGTGTCACACAAAATCTTAACGGGCTATACAGAGACTAATTGTATATACTGAAAAAAATTCAAAAATTCAGTAACTTTTTTCGAGTTTGTTTATTCACAAACCATCGTTGTTTTTTTTTTTTACAAAAACAATGTAACTCCAGACATAGATAAGATATTGAGTTCAAATTTGGTATTTTGAATGTTACGATTTAAAAGTATACCATACATCAAAAACTTGTGTTTATAATTATCAAAATTGAGCCTGTTACAAATTTTTGACTTGAATTATCTTGAATAATGTAACTTTACAAAACATTTACAAAAGGCAACATATTTTATTTGTTAAATGCTAAACAAAGTGTAAATCGTAACATACAAAATGCTTATACTAAATTTGAAATCAATATATTATCTTAAAGAGGTTACTAAATATATTCCAATTATTTCAATGTATACAATCCGATCCTGTATAGCTCGATAAGGTTTTTTGTTACACTGTATGGATCCCATCCATGGTATAATATTTATCATAGTTAACAATTAATTAATACTTTATATACTTTAATAAATAAGTATTTACATAAAGATATTTATTGCAATTTGTAGCGTTTTGTTCATATCCGCTATTTGTTCATGTTATACTAAGTGCACTCATTTCGTGACCTCTATTCAATGACATTTTAAACTTTATTTTTTTTATAATTGTAAAATATATATCCAATAAATGATTTTACTACAATAATGTAGATAAAATTAATATATCTCAAATGAGTGAATGTTGCTTTTAATAACTCCCCTTGCTGCGCCTAATCTGAAAAGTAACTATTGGTATTCTTCCTACTTAGTCAATCCTAATTTTAACTTAAAAGAATAATAACTTTGTAACCCACAAGTTTTTATATTTTACTGCTCTTCACAAGAGCTGTCAGAACATGTGTTCCAATTTCTGAATTACATTCTGAAATCACGACACGCTAGTTTCCTCCAAGTGCCGGAGAAAACATTCTGTATTAAAATAATTTGCCGCGTCTGATACTAAGGTTTCTTCAGAAGAGCTGATACTAAATTTACAGCTGAAGTTCTTCAAAGTTAGAAGTTCATGAGGTCCTTCGTTTTCTTGCAACATCTCGTTCCTCTTTTAAAAGTCGCTGTGGTTTAAATTGAACGCTCTCATAAAGTCACCTTCACTTTAACTTATCCCTATGGAATAGTTTGAATTACTTGAGCCTGCCTTAGTAAAATCTGCTTCCACTACATGTTGATTTTTTCTTTGTTTAAGATTATCTGATAATTTATTGAGTTTGAGAGAAGTCTTATTATTTTTTATTTTTTTAACTGTATCCGATAATTTATTGAGTTTGGGAGAAGACTTATTTTTCATCTTCAGTTCCATCAAATCCCTTACTCTTGAACTTCGGCGGAGGGGAAGTAATGCATATTGGAATACTGTTGTGTTGGTGCTTACTTTAAAGTTTTGAATATAATGTTTTTATTTGAACATGTGGTAATACAGTAAAAGAATGGTAAATAACACCAGTCATTTTATCCAACTGAATTATGATATACTAATAGCACTCGTAACCATACGAGTTAAACTATATTGTTGACAACACCAATATAAAATCTCTATTGTTGTTACAATTTTAACTTGTTTTATTGATTAGGGGCTTGATTTTTCATAGAAAATAACCAAATTTTCGACCGAAAATTTTAGAAAAGAGCGAATTGTACTTTAATTTTTTTTTTAATTTTATATAACATTAATTTATACATATTTTAAAGCGGTAAATTATTTATTTAGTGAGCATAAAGTTTATGAGTGCCTGGCAAAAATACAGTACTTATTTAAGAATAAATATATTTTTTAAATTACTTAACTATTTAAAAAAAAATCTAGAAGCTTTTGAAAGAAAATATGTTTATTTTTTAGAATTGTACTTTATAATTTATTTTATTTGGTAGGCTTACGCTATCCCTTAGGCGAATCTGCATCGCATACATCATATGGCAGATGAAGACATTTTTGAACAACTTGAATAACCTTTGCGGAGTATAAGATATTAACTTGAAACTTTCTAAACAGTAGTGCCCTTTCAAAACACCTTTTTTTAAATATATCTAGTAGTATTAGAGGAGAAGAATTTACAATATTTTTAAAAGAGCCTTAGAAAATAGGCTTTGCCTAATTATTGATATTTTAATACCTGTGAATTATAATGAGGTATTTAATTGTATGGGTGTATGGATTTAAAATTTTAAATGCATAAATAATAAAACTTTAAATAGTTTTTAAAGTCATTTTCTGAATTAAAAGTGGCTGATAATAACAATAAAATAATAATTTATAATTTGAAAATGTATTTGTACTAAAAAAAATGAGTGAAAATCAGATTTTTTAAATGTATTTTATCAATATTATATAGTTTAGACATTTTAATAGTATTAATTTGACTATAGAATTACGTTTACAATTGCGTACCCAGTTTTAAAAGCTAGATTTTTTCTATCGAGTTGTATTACTCTTTCAACTGTAATAATTTTACTTTGAAGGACGCTAAATTTTCTTCAAAAGTATGCCTACTACGTGACCGAACATTTCAGCGAATGTAAGTTTTTCATTCTGTCGTCGTTGCTGGGTTCATTAGTCTACATTACAGGTAAGATTTATGTACTCATTTTGTAGATGTCTGCCCGTGTTCGTCCTTAACCAAACACCCTCTTGTAACAAGTATATCTAGAACATTGTACAGATGGAATTCAAAAACATTTGTAAATTGTACAAATGTAATTATAAGGCAATAATTAAATTAGAATTGATACATTAAATTTTTGGCTGTACAATGCGAATGTGTTTTCCATCCATAGTTCATCCACAGTTAATGAAATTCCACTTCTTCTCAAATACGTCTGCTATTCGTAACCAATCTTGTTTATTTTTAGGAAACTGAAAAGGATGAACAAATATCACCATCCTTTGCGGAACCAAAAGTTTTAAAAAGAAAAACAGCTACACAAAATCAAGAGTTCGTGGAAGTTTGTAAACGAGCTTTAGGAAAAACTGAAACCTCCAAATATGAAGCAGTGGGAATAAATGTGTGTAAGAAGTTGGAAAAATTGGACAGTGTTCAAGCAATTTATGTTGAGAGCCTTGTAATTTTGTAATTTTATAAATGTAATTTTAAGGAAGGGTTTACTGAACCAAATTCAGGAAGGGTTCACACCAAACACAGCAATTATGGAAAGTGACGCGATGTTACTAACCACTCCAAGCTCATCTTTAACTCCATCACACACCTTTTTTTTTGAAAATGAATACACAAACTTGTGAAATTATTAAGTAATTGAATTCGAAGTCTTTTAAATATTTTTACTACAAATAATACTAATTACATCCTTTGCTTATGCAAAATTACATAATTCATAAAAAAGAAGTTGTTTCATTTTGTAAAACTTACCTGTAAATAATTATTTCTTATTGCAGTATAAATAACCCAACATATTTCTGGAATGATAGAATACAAAACTGGTGCTGAAATACAAGATGAAAATTTCGGATCTTGAAGTGATCGTCCAGTTGCTAAACAACGGAGAGAAACAGAAAAACTATTTTCTGCACTTATGCTAGTTCGCATAATTGTAACTTTTTTTGTAATATAAGGGCGAACTAAATTTAAAATAACCTGAAACGTTTTGTCGTCCATTCTTAAGTAATTTATATAATCTTCTGGGTATTTTCTCTGAGTTTCCTCAATAGAGGTATATGACCAAAGCGTTCTCTATTTATTCTCCACGGCTCAACCCGTATTTTTCTCTCTTCCTTTTCACATTATAACGCATACAGAGCTACACAAGCAATGGCTCTCTTCTTTTTAAAACTCATGTTAGGTGGTCCGCTCACTGCAAAGTGTTCAATTCGACTGACTAGGTTACCTCAGAGCGTTGGAGCGGCGCGTAGAATTTCTACCCAGGCTTAAACTCCACGCGCCACTCCAAAACCTTTGTATATTGTGTTTACACGAAGGGTTTTGGCGCGTACGCTTCAAACTCAAGCTTGTGGCGCGTGGCCTAGGAAAGTCGTTCTTTTTGTATACCAACCTGCAGAGCGACACGCCAACGGAGCGTTGGTTGTAGCTTACGTGTAAACGGGCCTATTATCTGCTTGCTGACCATTTTATTCGTCTCTTAAGTACAAGTCTACTGTACGTTACTAAATTATCTAAAACGAGAGTTAAATGTGCAGAGATCAGAGGATCTTTCAGATAATTTAAATCCAGAATCCATGTCTTGTATCTAGAGTGCTAAAGTATTTTTCTCCAGCCAAACTTGCAGGAATCTTTTCAAAAGATCTTTCGTACCAATGTTCAGTCTCATTTTAAAATTGTATTTGTTAACTATTAATAACTAGTTAACCTACTCTTTTGACTTATACATTCTCTTAATTATTCATATTTTATTTTACTATTTAATCTATTCCTCTAAATAAAATAGATCCTTCGTATTTGTCTAATAGATACACACTAGTGTTTTAATATCTTTTACACAACTTTCTTATCAGGTCTAAATTCACATAATTTGTGACGTTTTATATTATAGATTTTTTAAATTAAATTTTAAGTCAGGTTAAGAACACAAACCTCTACTATGTATGAGGTTTAGCCTCTACTATGTAAAATTCTACAACTCTAATTATTACTTGTTTATAGTTTACTTGTAAATAAAATTTCCCAAAGTTGTTTAATTGTTGACCTGTATAAAATGATAACTTAGTAGTAGCACTTATTAATAAATTTTTCATTTTGACTTAATAAAAAATATTATTGTGCTTATATCTACTTCTGTTCCTGATTCAAATTTTAAAGTAAATGGTTTATTTTCTACTTCTTGTCAGTTCACCACTGCTTACCTTAAGTTTTTCAGAAATTACATGAATCACAGTCAGAAAAAAAATCACTATAACTTGTAACGATATTAACATTTTAATTTGTGCACACTTTCTCTAAATGAGTTGAATCATTACATTTGACACACTTTTTATCGTCTGCAGGATACTTGAACATACTGTATGCTCGTAACCGCACTTAGAACAACACTTATTAAATTTTGTTGAAATAATTCTGAAATAATAAGTACTGCATTGTAGGCTTTAAGTATAACCATTCCTTTATATCTGTTGTTTTCTTTGGTTGGATTGCGAAGATTAACGTTTCACCAGTTTCTTATAGAATTTTGACCAGGTATTTGATGAAAGTGAACTTTAGTTACGATTCCATCTTTCCTGTTTAAGTGAAGTACTCGCGGGAGCGCTTGATCGCGCGTTTATGGAAAGAAAAGCGTACACGTTTACAGTGTTGTGCGCTCTAGTCTAGTAATGAAGATTGATGAGGCAGTATGTGTTTGGGTCTGTACCGTCGATCCAAATTACGAAAGGCCAGACAAAGATAATAATATTTGGTGCATCCTTGGTACTTGATAGGTTAACTTAAGGTTTTTTCGTATGAATTCTACCTTGATCAGTAATTTTTTGTAATTCTTTATACAAAGATAAAAACAATTTGTCTTCCCTTGGACAACCTGCTGTAAAATTGTGTTCCTCCATAACTGTACTGGCTGACAACGCGCACTTAAAACTACTAACTCAAGACGCGCGTTGATCGCATGTGATCGCTGCATTTGTTCACTAGTGCTTCACTAGTTGACCTAACGCGCAATTAAAACTACTAACTCAAGACGCGCGTTGATTGCATGTGATCGCTGCATTTGTTCACTAGTGCTTCACTA
>JAGFPH010001198.1:43551-62792 GCA_018207615.1 Philaenus spumarius
AATAGAAGATTGTTTGTTTACAAGCAGTATATAGATGTAAATAAATAAATGTATATAGATGTGATATAGTTAGTAAATGGGTTTTCATTAATATGAGTAAAATTATATGAATGACAAAACCATTTTTAATTACCTATTGAATTACCTAAAAAGTTGAAAAGTATAAAGTTTTTAAAAAATAAGGAAGAATACTTAAAGTTTAGTGCCTTCATCAAAATAAAACTCGACTGAATAAAAACGCGCAGAAGAAACACAAGCCGTCGTGTTCCTGTCTCCTCTGTTTAATTAAAAGAGTTGAACAAGAAAGATGAGGTGGATAAATGATGGGGTTGAACCTTGAAAGGGGATGTTTTATTTAATCACCACAACGCAGTGATGTATAGTCAAGATGTTTTGTTGTGGAAAATTATAGTAGATTTAAACAAACTATTAGAACTTAACTATTGACGGTTTAGTTTTAGGAATATTTTAAAATTTTTGGGAATATTTTTGTTTGCTTTTCTAACATTTGTAATACAAATAATAACTTAAAATTTAACTTTAATCTAAAAAAATAAGGAAACTAAAAAATGATTTTTAAGGGGTAAACGTACTTCCTAAATGCAATAATTTCCCTATTTTTTAGCCAATTCATTTTAAAATTTGTAATGTGAAAACCTTCGGGATAGGTTTAGAACTTTGATTTAAACATATTGTAATGTGTATTTGCTCCGAAATGGAATTTATGGAAATACAAATGTTTATACCCATATTAAGATTAATGATATAAACTAAGTTCATTACATATTTGAACGGATCGCGCCCACCCTCGCGTATTTACATATGGTTTGTTTTTGTTGCATTCAATTCCCCCCCCCCCATTTCTTCAAATGGGCTCTTTTTAATTTGTTCATAGTCAGTTTCTCCCTGATTTAGGGCCTACTAGCATTTCTCAACCAATTTAACATCGTTTGGTTTATACACCCTAACTTTTCAGGAATACATATAACCGTTTATTAACTCCCTCTTATCTCTTTTTACATTACTTGCTTTGAGTGCGTTTCTGTACGCACAGCATTTATCCCCGAAACTAATTTCATCCTCAATTTTCGCCTTGTAACTCAACAATACTTCGCTTTTGGTTATTGTTACTTCCGTGCTAGTCTCGTCCATGCTATTCACATTTGTTACACCTCCCTAGCTTTAGGTAGAAAATATATAAGCCACATTTCCTCGTTTACTCGAATTTGTACTTTCGTTTTATTATCATACAAATCACTTTCGATTACAGTGTTTTTGTCCTATCTTATTTGAGTTTTATGACCTTTTGCTTTTTTTATACCCGTAATTATCATTCTTATTTTTATTTATTAATTTTTCTTTTAATGCATATATATTATTTTTCAAATGTGTTTTTTTCGCTAAGAGATATTTCCCTTAATTCTTAATCAAAATTAATTCTTCAGGAATCAATTTAAAGCTTATGTTCCCCGCTATTGACAAAAAATAGACAAACAGCTTAAAATGCATGTTTTCTTTACAAAAATAGATTTAAAAAACTTTGATATTATACTTCATATGGGTCCTAAAGAAACGTGCCATCTATTAACGATCTACTTAACTAACATGACATCTGTTAGTTGGATTGTTTACATTCTATAAGCGAGTATAATATATCGCACAAATCAATCAAATTAAACCAATGTAAATAAATAAACGCAATTTACTTAATTAAATCAATGTATTAAATCAGGTAAGTAGGCCAACTCCTAACTCAGCTAGTCTGCTTTAATACGAATTTAGATTTGATTAAATTTCAAGAATCACTTTGACTTAACTACGCAATTAAATATCCCACAACAGTGGTCTTATTTCCAAATCTTTATAGTTAAGAAGACAATATTGTTTTAACAAAATATAAAAGTACAATTTACTATTTCTATCCCAAAAATGTATGTACAAATCTCAGTCAACAAAAGATATATTTAAGACTGCCAAAGACAAACTCAAAAGACAAAGCCTCACGTCAAGATATACTAATTAATCGTTGAAAAAAATAAACAATATTTTACGATACAAACGATTTAATTTAAGAGACACACCTTAGACTTTATGAAAGACAAACCTTACCAGGCACAACTTAAAATAAGAAATACTGATAAATTATTGACATTAACTTATATAAAATTACTGCCTAACAGTTGTGTGCCAGTGTTAACAGTATCGGAAATTGGAAACGTACAACCACATGCATTTAAAAAAAAATATTGAATACAAAAATATATGGAAGTGAATGACCTGCTTACCTTAGTTAAAGAGAAACCTAAAAATCTGAATTACCCATTTACAGGCAAAGACAATGATTACAAATTGAATCAGTATAATAAACAATATGTTTATTAAACAAAATAAGTTAAAAGAAAAAGTTTAAACGCCCTTGATAATAGAAATTTACATGCCCTTAAAAGAAATATACTTACGAGATTTGATCAAAAGAAAAAACCTCCCTTACAAAGATAAATTAAGAAAACCCCTCCCTTTTATTGAACATTAATTAAGATTACATATATTGGTTTATTTTAACAATTTGTTGTGCTATTAATAATTATAAGACATACAATGTTTTTCGAGTAACTTACATACAATATAGAATACTTGTAATAAATATAAATATATAAATTTTGTTGGCCAACTTTTGATCAGTAAGTATATATATATATGTGTGTATCGATATAAATTTAACAAAACTCCAGAAGTTAAAAAAATTTAAATAAAGTGAATTTTGTTTATATATTATGTGACGTCACCAAACAATTTTGAAATGAGTCCCTTTGGAGAGTCGAACAATGCTACAGCCTGTCCCATAAAAAATAAATACTAATAATATTTTCTTTAGCCTATTTAAAACATTGTAGTAATTTAAGTTTTAGTGTAAATTTGTTTTAGAGCCTTTGTTTTAGAAAATATTTAGATGGCAAAATTATGCGCATGAAAGAAACAAAATGTCTATTTTTTACAGTTAGTTTTGAAGAATTAGTCTTAATTCGTATTCACTTAACATATTATTTCTAAATATTGTTTAAGTAGACTTTAACAGATGTAATTGTTGTAATTCTTGAAATCGTTGGAATTGTTATAATAGTTGGAATCGTTAAACATGTTGTATAATTTTTAAAACCTGCTGGTGCCCTCTTGGCTACCTGTAAAGTCAACAATCCTGACTTAAAATGCACCCAAATTAATCAATTAACTTTATTTTAACAAGCGGAATAAAACTTTAATCATTCAAAATAAACACAGTAGGTTATTTTAATTTACTTTATAATGGCAGATAAAGCTTTTGACATACTTAGATTTATAAAAAAAAATAATTACGATATATATATTATAGCATTGTAACAAATGTTTTAAATAACATACATGTGGGGAATTCAGATTTCTTTTGTCTTAGACTAAGGAATTAATAGCTTTGCTGTTACCTGGTATTTTGAATTATCACGGCATATTTTGGCTACGTTGTTAACACTAGTCAATTAGGCACTACTTAGAATGACTTTGAGAAGATTTCACAAACACATTATTACATTCTGACACATTTTCAAAGTACATTAAACAAGCCGCAGTACATTTGCTTGCTGATGCTTCAAGATGAAAATAGCGAATCAGTGGAATTAGTTAAAAGCTGTCTTGGTTTTAGTAGAGTAGGCGAGCAACGCTGCGAGCGGCAAAAAAAAAAAATAAATAAAAAACTGCTGGTGGTAAAAGGAGCAGATACTTTCACAATACATGTGTGTTGATAATTTTGATTAACTTAAAGTATGTGTCGGTTGTTACACAGTCACAAATTGCAGACAATAAAAACTAATATTTTAGATTGCAAAAGAGAAAATCTCACGTATACACTAAAAAAAGTATTTAACAACCTTAATCAATATTTTACGTTTCAAACGACTTACTTTACCAGTCCCGCATTAGAAATATAAACGACAAACCTAACCAGAAACACAGGAGACTGTACAAACGACACACTTTAAGGGACATAACTATTAACAAGAAATTATGACATATTTTTTTACAAAACCACATAGAAAAATAATGACTGACTAACACTGATAGATCGTAAATAATGTAAACTAATCTTGTAGATTGAAAAAGATAACTCAAAAGACAAAACTCAACATCAAGATAATAATATACTCAATAGTTGACAAATTTATCAGTATTTTACGTTATAAACGACTTACTTTACCATTATGTTTTGGTTTTGCAGGTACCTATGTAAGTTCGTAAATTATAAAGTTTACTTTAAATGTCAGACGAGCAGACTGAATACTACGTAATTTATTTTATCACAAAGACTTGCCTGTTTGAAGTTATCACAAATCAGTTGAACGCAAAGATACATTACGTCGACAGAGACTCACAAAGAATGAGAAACGAACAGCATTTATGAAGATAGCGAAAACTCATTACTTTGGTTTCCCATTCATCTTGTTCATACTGACGTTAATTTTTCGTGTGTCTTATACGAAACAATTTAAGTTGTACAATTTTATTTATGTATTCTTACAAAGGTAACATTTTCTAAACCAGTGGTCTCCAAATGGCGGACCGCCACCTAATTTTTTGCGGACCGCGAGGTCGTATGTTTCTACGTTTCGTGAAGCTATAAACACCGTACATTTTAGTACATTTAAACCTTTTTTACTTAAAACAGTTGTCACCACTGATCATACAACATGCTGTTTATAAGTGTACAAAATTTTAAATTAAGCATAGTTAATTGAAACAACGTCACGCCGTGCGAAATGGTTGCAGTCCGCCATTTTCTTAAAGCTTCCTCAATCACTAATTATTGGACTCACCAGTCGTCTCGTCACCAGACCGTAGACAGCTCTGTCGTCTGTAGGTTCACCACTCACGTAGTGCTTGAGTTCACTGTTCAACCTGTTTTGTGTTAGTCCTTCAAGAAGTTACTAGTGCGAATCACAGGATTTTTAGCTATTTGGCGAATGTTTTCCATTTGCGAGAAGTAGTTTAACTTTTAATATTGATTGTATTATTACTTACAATGGATAACAAAAAACGGAAAGTAGACATTGAAAATAGGCAGTTTTTACCAGAGTGGACAAATCAATATTTGTTTATACTTCCAAACAAAACTGGAGCTGTGCCTGTGTGTTTGATATGTCAAAATACTGTATCTGTTGATAAAAGTTTTAATGTTAAAAGACACTTTGAAACCAAACACAAACCTTTTGATACAAAATACCCAAAAGGTAGCGGCCTTCGAAAGTCCAGGATTGAGAGTTTACGTTCGAACTACTTAGCTTCTACCCAAATATTAAATCGAACAATGAGTGCCAAAGAAAAATGTGCAGAGGATTTTTTACGTGTTTCGTTGACTCTTGCAAAACACATGAAACCTTTTACTCATTCAAACATATTCAAAGAATGCATGATTGATGCAGGAAACGTATTATTTGAGAATAAACAAGATTTAGTTGACATTATTCGACTCATTCCGCTTTCTGCATCCACAAGCACAAGAAACACTGAAGTTTTATCACAAGAAAGTTGTAAAAGTTTAAAGCAAGTTTTATCGGCTACAGACAGATACATTTTAGCATTGGACGAATCATGTGACATTACCGATGCAGCTAAATTTATTGTCTTTGTGCGTTTTTTTGACAGTGATAAAGAACAGTTTGTAGAAGTAATGATAACATGTTTACCAATATCAGGACAAACTCTAGGAGAGGACTTGTACAGAATTTGAGTATTTTGAGAAAGCTGAATTGGATTTTTTTTAAATAATATCAGTGACAACAGATGGTGCTAGTGTGATGGTCGGAAAAAACAAAGGCTTGGTAAGGCGAATGAAAAAAGATCCTAAATTTAATGAAAATCTGCTAGCCTAGCACTGCATTATCCATCAAAGTGTGTTGTGTTTCAAACTGAATCCTGCTCTTGAAATTAAAATGCAAACTGTAGTTAAAATCATTAACTTCATACGAGCAAAGTCTTCACTTAGGCACGGAGAATTCAAGCCACTTCTTGAGGAAACTGAAGCACACTTTGGCGATTTATTACTTGACAACAACATAAGGTGGCTGAGCAAAAGGTTTGTCCTTCAACGTTTTTTTGCAATTATTATTTCTAACAGAGTGTAGTGAAGAAGCTGCAAATGAACATTTGGGGTTCCTGCTTGAAACAGAAGACACCATTCCGAAAATAGCTTTCCTGACAGATGTCTTCAGACATTTCAATTTTTTAAACTTAAAAATGCAATGGAAATGACTACTTGTGCGTGAACTGTCAGAAATTCGAAGCTGTACAAAAAAGGTTACTCTGTGGTGTGATGACTTCAGCAACGAACGTTTACACTTTCCCGGCCTCAAGTCAGTTTGTATAGCAACGATGCCATTGCCATCGGACAGTTTTTCAACTTCTTAAATGGCCTAAAATTTGAGTTTGAGTCTCGATTTGCTGACTTTGACAAAATAAGGAATGTTGCTCAAGTGTTAAACAACTGTTTCTCTCTGAAGCCTAATGGTGAGGGGACCAATGCACCGGTAGTCGTTTTAACTCTAACAAAGCAGCCCTGCAAATGGAAATAATATACTTTCAGGATGACATTGCTTTGCAGGACCAGTTCAGACAGGTGCCGAAAGAACGTTCATGTGAGCAGTTCTGGGTAAAGTATGTGAGCAATGAAAAATATCCTGAACTGAAAACCTTGGCCATCAAAATGTGTACGATATTTGGATCAACGTACACATGTGAGTCTGCATTTTCAAGGATGAACTTCATCTATATATTAATAGGCAAGCACAAAACTTGTCGTCCTTTTTTCTCAGCTTGTGTGCATCGTAGGAGAAATTCGCGCATAACGTTAGAAAGGTAGTGTCCTGTAGATGAGCAAACTCCCATTATAATTTACATCGGTCCTCAGGGATACGCCCCAGTAGCCCTCAAAGTTTCAATGTTAATCTTATGGAAGGTCAATCTTAAGGAAGAAGAATAAAGATTTCTTTTGATTTTATCAGGGGCACAAAAAACAGCTGTTTGTATGAAAAGCTTAAAACAGCTGATTTTGATCAACAGCTGATTTTGATCAACAACTTATTTGGATCAAAAACTGAATATAATTTTAGGTTAGGTAAATCAAGCAATAGCAACAGCGAAGCATTGCCGGGTTCACTAGTCAAGAATAAATACAGATCCTGCAGTAACAGCGACAGCCACCTCAACAACTTGAAGAGAATCAGCTGCACAGGTTTAACTCAGAGCTTCAATTCCTGTGATAAAAATTCAAATCAGCAATGTTTGCAGCTGAAAATAGGTGGTGAAAACTTGACCGGCCCGTGACAGTCTTATACAAATGTGAAATGGACCTTCATGAAATTTAATTGGTGATCACTGATCTAGTGTATAATTGTCGACATGACTTTAAATGCTTCATAACTTCTGGTTCAACAACTTAAAAATAATTAAAACTTAATTTAAATGTCCGAAAAATCTATATGAGTATGTTTGAGCTTTTATAGAACTTGTGAAGTAACCGTGGCTGACAAATTATTGGTTTAAAGGATTTAAAGGTGTTACCTTCTTTATTTCAGGTACATTCCAGTTGAAAATGAATTTGAATCGCTATTATCTGACGATGAGAACGATGTTTCATTTTTAAAGCACAATTCTGTACTTAATTTCACGCTTACACTCAATTAAACGAAAAAAAATAAAATCTAGAGGGTGAAATGGTTGACATTTGTAAGCAACTTAAACCACAGTCTTCCAGAAAATCACGTAATTCTAATTTATCGATTTATTGGTTACTGAACTTGTAAAGTGACGCCCTGACTGTGTAACAAATATTTGTTGAGCTATGATTGGTTTCTCGCAACTGATTTAATCACTGTACCCGTATGCGTTGTTGTGGAACCTGTTATTAGATATTATATGTGATATGAAAAAAGGTCATGTATTAAAATTAAACTAAATTTCCTGTAGCTTATCATTCGTATTCAACAGCACATAACTTGTTGTTGTTTATTTGTTGTAACGTTGCAACAAATAATGACAGCACGTTTCAGTTATAATATTATTTTCTTGATTTTACTGTGCCGTAATAATGATTCTTTTAATATCAAGAAAAATTAGGCTTTAGTATAGAGGTTTCTTTGTAATAAAATTAAAAAAACTTCGTACGCATATACTAAAGAAACTAATTTGATTGGACTACAACACGGTTTGTTATCTCTGCTGATAATGTAATTATAAGGCTTAGCATACCAATCATTAAACACTTTCACACAGTCGGAAAAAACATTTATTGTTACAAATAATGTGTACTGATTTTGTAAAATCCAATTGTTGAATGCTGCTGAGTAATAATTTCCTTTAACCTTTGGCCTTGAATATGTTCTATAAATACGGTAATATCGTAGATGAATTGGAGGCGTAATTCAATAACACATACTCAGTCTTTTTCCCATTCTATATAATATATAAACAATTCTTTTTGGATATTTTCTACAAAATAAAGTAAAATGTTTGAGGATTAAATACTATACTTTACCATTCTTGGGCGATATCTGAATTAAATTAAGAATTAATTCAAACTAGAAGGTGACTAGGCCTGAGTACAGGGATTGTAACTCTACTATTTAAAAGGACACATAAAATACAAATAAAATTAAATAATTAATTACTTACTCAACTTTTAAAAATTTTCCTTATAGTCCTCGGGACCAGGCCTTTAAAAGTTTATGATTACTTAACTCTTGAGACTTCGTATATCTCTTATTTATAAAAAAAATACGTCTAGTCCGACAACATTTTTATTTGAAACAATTATCGGTAGCTGGGCGTTTTTCTTTGAGACCCCTTTAAAGTCATTATATAACCTAAAATATATATATATATATATAACCTAAACAACAATCTTTCTTTTAATCGAAAGTTTGTTTTATGTATAAAGCGATAAACATTTTGTCGGACAAATATTATTGGTCATTTCTGCGCGTCCGACAACCCGAACATGGCACAGTTAAGTCGTCATAAAATTTAGTACCTAACCGCTGATTTTTTCAGAATCGTTTAAAAAATATATTTATAATTAAGTGGTATCCTTGTCCGACAAAGTTTTCGGGAAATACTAGTTGTAAGACGCCTTAAAGTTAAGGGTTTCATGCAACCCTTATATTTATGACCTTTTGTCTGACCAAAAGAGGGTAGTAAAGTGTTTTATTTTCGCATCAGTGATTAAATTGTCCGACAAAAAAAATTGTGGTAAATTATTACTCCGGCAAAAAAAGTTAAATTTTTAAATAAATCTATAAATCGTTAATGGGAGGCGCAGTTAAATTCAAACGCATTTTTCTCAGTTATTTATATAGTGTTAAAGTTGCAAATTGATTAAAATATTCTTTATAACATTTAGAAGGGCATAAATAACCCGTTTGCAAAATTTGTTCACTGTGTTAAATTTTAGGGAAATAGTTCTTTATAAAATTATAAAGAGTCTGTAAATAATTTCAGCTAAAAATTTTCACTCTTTTATTTTTTTTTTTATTTGGAATATTTTTATTTTTTATTTTAGGAATTCATAAAACTTGCAATTAATTATTTCTATGTTTATTTAAGTGCGTCTAAATCTAAGTTTACTTTAGGCCTAAGTGCTTTGTAATTATTATAATTATTAATCTTCATCAGATTCTTCAGATTCACTATTCTCATGTTCAGTCTCTGAAACAATGTGCTCCCAATCATCTTTATCATTATCGTTAGTAGAATCTGTAATGTAATTTTGATATTTTACTACACAAAAAAGTGATATACTTAATGCAAAAGTCAATAATTTTTTCTCGGTAGAAGTTTCAACATAAAAAATTTAAAATCTGTTCTAAAATAAATTATTTCTACGTTGAGAAAAATATAAATAACATTAAATTTTAGTTTCAAATCATAAATCTCGAATTGTAAAATATCATAAATAAAACGTTTTTGTTTTAAGGGGTACTATATGTATAAATAGTTTCTGTAAAAAAAGAAGTGATATTTTAAAATATATATTATCTGAAATAGTTTTCGAAAACTGTTTGAACGGGGACTTTGAGGTCCATCGTACCAGTAGTACTCGAAGGTATTGCCAATTTTCTTCCATCCACAATCTTCGTCACTGAAATCAGTTGGTGATCTCACAATATGTGCATTACACCAAATGCTACTTATATAGACGGTCCACTTTACTTGTTGTAACAGCTCCTGTTTTGTCGGTGGGAAGCTTGAGGCATTGAAACCACTAATAATGTTTTGAACACATCATCATTTTCGTTCTTGTGTTTGTATTTTTTTTTTAACATTTTCAATCTTACCTCATCAATGTCATTTTTGATGTTTAAGGAATATATTTTGCAGGTATATTCTTCAATGGTACATACTATTGGAAGTCGTTAAAGAGTTAGTCTCAATTTTTATTAATTTTAGAAATCCTTGTTGGAAAGATAAATTTGTTTTAAGTATACTAAACGGTATTTTCCCCCCCTTTTTGAAAATGTAGGATTACAATCATTCCCAGTAAAAATATGGTGCTATGTGCAACATTGGTGCTTGTGACAGCTGTTGCTGTCCTAGGTTCTCGTATATTCAATTTATGTACAAGTATTCTTTTTTTTCAGTACTCATATTGATCACAATTTAGACTTTTCCTTTAGAAATTTCATATTTAAAAGCATTATGATTTGCATGTCAGAATCTGTGTAATGTATTTCGACCCTATAATTTGTATATACTGACATATTAGGTGGTACACAATTTTAGTGTCAGCCTCTTTATGGTAACACGACAAAATTGCAGTCTATCGACTTTGCAATCTTACTATCGCGAACTTCATATAAGTAACGATTGTCGTAATTAAGTTTGACCCTAACGAGTTCGTTATTCGTCGACCAATCTTCAATCAAAAATTCGACAAACCTTTCTTTGAAATCCACACTTCGTAATAATTTGCCGAAATCCGAGGAACGTTTATTGTTGTATATTATACTTGGTGTCATCTTCTTCTCTCTGTCAGTGCTCATAATCTTTGATACTGGGAATATTGTATTTATCAAAAATAAAGTAAACTTCATTCTTATTTGACACTAAAAACTTTAATATGAACGTAGATATTTTACCACAATTTTCTGGAACATTTTTAATTTATGTAATAAATAAAGTCCATCATAAATTTGTATATCAGCCACTGGAGGATCAATTGTTCATCTGGTGTGCCTTTAATTCTTCAATGATAACAGATTTTTTAGTTTTACATATAGTTCTATCATTATGGCAGAGTGAAAATGGGATAGAAGTTAATGGATAGCTTAAGGATAGCTTGATTTTTCATTATCAACATTGTTTTTTAACGATAATTACAGTAGACGTCCATATATCTCTTTGTATGGACATTTCCTTTACTCTTCCATTAATTAAAATTTTTTGTACATTTCGAAGCAAAATTTGCAATTTTATTTTTTACAATCGCTTTGTCATATCTTTCAGGATTATTATGATGTTCACTTATAAATTTAATCCGTTGTTCTCCTGTACTTTCGACCGATGCTAGAAATTCATATATATCATCGAAACAGACTGCCCCGACGATACATTGTAGAAATATGAATATGACAAATCAGTTGAAAACGGATTTGTGTATTGTTTAATAATATCTGTTAACGCATCTAAATTTGCATTAACTTGCTTAATAGAAAGTACCTGGGGACCAAGCTGTGCTCGGAGAGGAAACATTTTTTTAAGCACAATTCCTCTTCTCCCCATTAATGGTTTAATTGACTCTGCGGTTTGATTTATTCATGGGTTTTTTTTTTTAAAGCTTTGCTAAAAGTTAATCTCGCTCAACTTATTTAAGTATATTTAGTTACTTTTTACATATAATAACAATTTTGTTTTACCTACATGTAAAATATTTAAATAAAAAAGTAATATTCGAAATTGATTAAATACTTTATTTGAAACAATTTGCAATTCAGTGGTAATTATGTACATTTTATCGATCATTAAATACAAGTATATTTATTTCTGCACTGATAAAAACGGATTTAACATAATGCTTCCCTCCAAACTATGTTACGGGTATGTTGAGGACTCTCCCTTGGAAGCATTACTTTTAATGTTGATGCGCGCTTGACTCTTTAAAATGCTACATATAACGTGCCATGCATAAACACTGAAGATCGAAAGTCCACGCCAACGAATTCAAAGGTTTGGCCTTGAGATTTATGGACAGTCATAGTACGACCATTAGGCAGCAATATGGAAGCAATTCCAGTAAATGCCATACATTGCACTTTGCACTGTTTTCCTGTGAGCATATAGTACAGAGTTTTATAGGTAAAGGTCTTTCCTGTACCTCTTGGACCATCAATGAAAAAAAATTTCGTCCCATCAACTGTATCTACTGCTTGAAGAATAGTGTCAACGATTTCTTTTTGTTTTCCATTTAGTTGCCGATACATTTGCTGCCCTATGACTGCCGATTCATCTGTAATCAGGGTGTTTTGAACATCAACATCATAATCTACAATTTCTTCAAAACCAAAACTTTTCACCCAGTATTGAAAGTTTCTGCCTTCTGTTGCATCTGTGTTTAGTTTATGAGTAATAATTCTGTAGGATCGATTGATAGCATTTTCGATGGATTGTCCATTCTGATGGCCGATCAGAATCGCCTCTGCCAAATCGCTTTTAAACATTTTCCATAGGCGCCTTGGGTTTTCGGGCCATCCATAAATTAATATTTGTGTAAACAGGCTTCTCATTGCTGTAGGAATTTTAGATAATGCAGATTCTTTGAGACCTTCAATCCATTGCTGGTCGCCGTACGCTAAACCACGAGCTAAGCTTGCTTGCTTGAATGTCTGATACTGAGTGCCATTTACAGTTCGAAGATCTTCGAAACTTGTTGCACCCTTTACATGGTACAACAACAATCTCAAATGGTATAATTCTGGCTGGACGACAAAATTCACATTGTGGATCCTACCGATGACTCGCAACTGACGCAGTCGTTGCTCCCATTTGCTACTTTTCCCACCCATTTAAAATTTTCAGGCATCTGCCAATAATAATGATAATCAAACTACCAGATTGATCATTCCCTGTGGACTCGTTTTCCCTGCTTTGCTTGATTAGTTTATTGTGTCTAAAATATGCCTCTAGAGTGGATCCTTTTTGTCCAATATCAGCTAAATCTTCTTGGATGTTATCTAAGTTCGTGATTCGATATATACCTGGTAAATGAATATCAATTCTTTGAACACTGACTTTTCTTTTGAATTTCAAAAGCAAATAACCGCCAGCATGCTTCGGGTGGTGTGACACAACGTCCTTCGATGTACGTATTCACCTCGTTGTAGTTCAAGGTTATTTGTCCTTCTACAACTTGAATCGACGCACAGTCGTGTCCTTTATAGATGTATTTGTAAAGTTATTTCACAGCCAAAATACTCCCAACATATTCAACATTAATATGAAAGTTGACTTTCTTTAATAAGTATGCGTTGTAAGAGGATACATGACGATTATCTCGTATTATACGGCACCCATTTATGTATTTGCGATAAACTGCTTGTTCGTGTGAGAATTCAGGACTTTGAGGGTCTAACTGAGGGTTATAGCGTCTTCTGTAATATAGTTTTCCGTCATCTATCAACGATTTTACTTCCTGGAACTGTTTATGAAAGTCGAATTGACATTTTGTTCTTCCACTCTTTTTAACCATACACGTCGCATTAGGTTTCAATTCCCCACAAGGATTGTGAATCATCCATTTCCGTACAAGTTCTCTTAATTTTAAGTCATATTCTCCGGGAATTTCTGCTGAAATTAAATCATTGAGCTCTTCAAATTGACGAATCTTGTCATCAGATTTCATTATAATAAGCATATGTGGAAGTCCTCTCTTTTGAAATTCTATAGAATATACAAAGAGATACCTTTAGAAAGATTTGTTTTTTTATCCAAATCTTCTATTATTTGATCGAATTTCAACTTGGCAACTCGCGCCACGATGTCAGGACGATTCTGCGGAAACTGCTTTAAGGTTGTCCCATCCTCTAAGTCAATTTCCAGTGCCTGTTTCACCTCTGTCCAATTAGGATTTAATGTCATCGTGATAAAGACATCAGGCGACCCAAGACGTCGAACAATGGCCATTGCATCTTCAAAGTTCTACGTGTAATATCTCGTTGAACCAGGAAATGAGGAAGGTAAACTAATGTTTTATGTCGTAAGCTATAACATTTTTCACAAAATCGAAAAAACAAGTTTATGTGATTGTCTTCAATGTATGTTTCTTACGAATTTTGTTTTATTTCTCAAAAAACATGACAACTTATAAGTTATTTGTATACTGAATTAAATTTACAAAAATGTTTACATAACTTTTGTTTTTGATCGAAATCGGTTCAACTGTTTTACGTATGTTAACCAATTTCCCGGAAACTGCTTAACCAACTTGGATTATATAACTTGGATTGTAAAGATAGAAACCCAAATTCTTAATAATAACTCATTTTCTATTTCTCTAAATTAGCTTTATTATTTAATAACGGAATATACAATACAAAGTAAAGGAAACAGTCTGGCCAATGAAACATATTAACAATTGGCTTAACTTCCATTTCTTCTAACGTCTTTTTGCCATGTGGGTTTCTAAGTAATTTGCTTGGAAGTCACAAAGTGCAATCCCATCAACGTTTTCACACGACTAAGAGCAACATACACTTAACCTTTAGCAATTTGTTTTCCACAAATCAATTACTGCTTTATTTAAACGCCTCTTTTGTGAGATAAAGTATATTACGAAATGAAATGCAATTGAAATTTATTTAATTAATCAATTGCATCACAATATTTTTCATAAGATATTTGCAAACTTAATCAACATTAATAAAATAATAAAAACAGTACAATAAAATGAAACATAATCTAATAAAACAAAAATAATCAATAAATTTTCAAACTTAATCAACATTAATACAATAATAAAAATGAGTACAATAAAATGAAACATAATACAATACAACGAAAATAATCCAAATATTTACAAACTTAATCACCATTAATAAAATAATAAAAAGCGTACAATTAAATGAAACATAATACAATAAAAGAAAAATAATCAATGTACTGTATTTACAAATTAAATCAACATTAATAAAATAATAAAAAAAGAGTACAATAAAATGAAACATAATACAATAAAACGAAAATGATCAAAATACTTATACCAATATTTATTTACAAAATTAGTTACAAGGTTCATTGTCTGCAGATAGCATTAATGTTGTAGCACTAGATTGTATGTGTTTTAGCTGTGGTATGTGAAACAGGTTTTTCATTAGCTGAATAGAGGTCCTTCCTGTTTTCTTAAGGCCGTATTTTACACTGAAAATTGAACTAAGAGTTTCATTGACTAGACGGTTAATTTTGTCTGTTTTAATATTTTTAACGGCACTAAAGAGCCTTTCTGTGTCAGTATTGGAGTACGACAGTGCCATGAAGTAGTTAATAAGAATGGGAAGGTTTACGAACGTTGATCATACCCCAAATTTCTTTTTATCAAACAAGTCCTTGATAAAACTATTGTTAAAACAAACATAATCTATATATTTGCAAACTCAACCAACATTAATGAAATAATAAAAAAGAGTACAATAAAATGAGACACAATGCAATAAAACAAAAATAATCAAATACTGTATTTACAAACTTAATCAACATTAATACAATAATAATAGAGAGTACAATAAAATGAATCTTATATCAATATTTATTTACACAATTAGTTACAAGGTTCATTGTCAGCAGATATCCTTAATGTTTTCAATTTACTTGATCTAGCACTAGCTTGCATGTATTTTAGCGTCCTTTCTGTTTTCTTAAGGCCATATTTTACACAGAGAATTGAACTAAGGGTTTCATTGACTAGACGGTTACTTTTGTCTGTTTTAATATTTTTAACGGCACTAAAGAGCCTCTCTGTGGCAGTATTGGAGTACGACGTGCCATGAAGTAGTTAATAAGAATGGGAAGGTTTACGAACGTTGATCCTATCCTAAATTTCTTTTTATCAAACAAGTCCTTCTAGTAAACTATTGTGTCAGTTGGAATGTCATAATTTGCCCATGAAACAAGGCTTTGATTTCGCCACCCTTTACCCAATTCCGTGAAATCAATTGCGATGTGAGGAGGTATATACTTTGTTTGCTATCAGGTACAGAGTGGAAGGATTCAGCTCACTAGCATTTTGGGATTCATACAAAATATAAAACATTCGCACAAACTCTAATAGTTTCTCAACCTGACTATCTTCTTTATTAGGTAAATGGAAAAAAAAATTCAGTGAAATCAACACCCAAATAAAGTTGATTTTGAGGAACTTGTTCTTCTTTAAGGAAAGGATTGATCTTGAAAGCAGGAACACAACTGAATTTCATATAACTCACATAACTGAATTTCATGAAGTTTAAAGCTAATGTCTTAATTAGCTCTTCAGTTTTAGCTTTAAGTTCAGGAAAGTGTGGATAATCTGTTTGGAAAACAACTGAAATCGTTAAACAACCCGAGGCTGTAGCTTACAAAATGCATCAGGCATTTAAGTAAAGGGTTTTGCAAAGTCTGCAAAGTATGTTTATTTGCATGAGTTGAGCCCTCACTGTTTAATTTAAAACTATCCAATAGTGTACTAATGGCTCCCATTTTTCCAAGTTCTTTCTTACACATTCCTGGGCAAAAAGCCAGCTGGTTTGGCTTGGTCTCAAAAATTTTTGCGGTTTTACTTCAAAAATGTTTGAAATGTCTTGAACGCTTCTGTATTTTTCGGACTTCAGCTAAAATGATTATATAAATCTTCTAGCAAATTGCTAAGTTTAGTACACGCATAGCTCGCTACTAAATGTATCACATGACATGAACATTTAGAAATAAAGACATTCGACATAGTTTTTTTTTTATTAATTGAGACACAGAGTTTTACTGTCCCATCATCGCACTGGTTGTTTCTGCACCAAACCCAATTCAATTCTGAAGAGTAATTTTATTTTCATTCAGTGTATGAACATTGAACAATTTAACTGCTGTTCCATCTGGAAAGTCAATTAAATCTACAACATCAACTTTGGTTTCAAAATTTTCACAGAAACTGATCATCACTGCTAACTGTTTCTTAACGCTAACATCTGTATAGTTTCATCTATGTATATAGAAAAAACTGATTTGGAAGCTTATCCACAAGGTCCTTATTTAAAAATGGCACTAAACCACTTCTAATAATTACATTTGTTGCTTTTTGTTTAGCTAAACTTATTTTGTTAGTAACATGTTTTCTGGAAGTGATTTAAGTTCAACAAGAGGTACAACTGATGACAAGGGCAAGTTTTGTTCAATGATATAAGAGCAAATTGCAGCCTCTGCAATTTAACCTTCACATTTTGAGAAACAAAGTTTTCAATGTTTCTCTGATCTGTGTTATATTTATTACCTAAATCATTTTTTTAAATGATTTTTGCCTAAGTTGTGTTTCTTCAATTCCGATTTTCCAGCCTTCATAATAACATCACATACCTTACAGAGCTTACGTAAAGACATTTTAAACTCTGGAAGTGTCAACCAATCTTGAATAAACATTTTCTTAGTTTTCTTTTTTATAATTTTGCTTGTTCTGTCTTTGGTATTTTTCTTTTCTTTACCTTGGGTTGGGTAATCATTTTCTTCTGCTGAAGAGAGTTGGCACATCTGAAAAGAAATAAAAAATGATTATAAGCCTGAGTTTTGACAAATGTTGTGCAAAATTCAGTTTATATTCATGCTCATAGTGGGTAAGTTTTTCATACTTATACATTTTTAGAAGGGTAGCCAAACATTTTTTTTCAAAATTTGATACTTTAACTTACAACAATCAGAGTAGGCTAGCCTAGTGGCCTAGTGTCTTTAAGATATGCTGCAAATTCCTTTAAAGTTGTATTAAAAAATAGTTTCAAAATAAGTATTTAAAAAACAAAATGAGATAAACTAAATTGTATATGATTTTATAAAATATATTAAAATAAAAGACTCTCAAATTATATTGGTCGAAATTATTAACGTCAATTCTATTAAAATAAAATTTATAAATCACATTAAAACAGATGGTGAATTCATTATTCAATTCATTAAATTTCATACATTAAAACAAATCGTAAACACAGCAGAATTAATCTTTGAGTTATATTTTAAACAAAATGATATTTGAGCCTCGGGGTTGTCGGGGAAATGACCGGTCTTAACCCAATTTAGGATTAGGGGAAAGTCGGGCAAAACCGGTACGCTAATGTTTAACCGTGCATATTTGTCTTATTAATAAATAAATATTATCTGAATACTTTAGGGTGTAAACTTCAATAATACCTATTTAAATCGATCATAACATATTTCATTTATAATTTATATTTTTTATATCTATAAATGTGCAAATACCCGGTTTTGCCCCACGGGTTAGGTAAAATCGGGACATCATTAAATTACAATTAAAAATTAGTTTAAAAAAACACAACTTTATTTAAAGTAGTTAAACTAAGGTAATGTACTTTGTTACAAGTATATAATATTTTTGGTTAGATAGAATGTTATTCTACAAAATTTAAAAAAGATTTTAACACAAAATAAATTTTTGTTTTGTTTTAAACATAAAAATCTGATTTTTATCTTAACAAACCTTGTTTTGTTTGAACAAGTCACAAATGAAAGAATCATCATCTTCTTCTGCATTAGAACATGCTTCATGGGCCCATTTCTGGCTCACATTACACTGAATCCAGCCTTCTTTAGCTTTGGATCTTGAGTAGAGTTCATTGCAAAACAAGCAAGCGTCTTCATTATTTTCCTCCTCTGAAGTAGATTCTAAAGTGTCTGCACTGGTTTTTTTCCCATAAGTTTTATTACCTTTCTCCTTTTTTTCTTTTCTGTTTTTCCCTGGCTTTTTTTTCTTCATATTCTCTTGATCTTCCCCAGCGGGCATCAATAGTTTTCTTTTTGGGATTTTCTTCTTTGCCTTTTCTTCTTCTTCTTTTTGTAATTCCATCTTGTAAGGACTAGAGGTTGAAATTGCTGTTTTACCCCTTTTCCTTGAGTTTTTCTTCTGTGGTGTATTAAGCTCTTGTGGAGGAGGCATCAACATTCTCGGTGAAATGGAAAATGATGTTTTTGTGCCTGCAGAT
>JAGFPH010001198.1:78074-111830 GCA_018207615.1 Philaenus spumarius
AGCTAGTAAAGAAATAAAATGATGGAATGGTAATATTCTATGTTTAGGTATTATGGAATGTTTATTGCAAGTTAATTATAGGTTATGGTGATAATTGATTGATGAACTTAGCCTAGGAAAACGGCTGATCTTACCAACATTGTATTATTGATGATCTTTTCTTGAATAATGTGTGCAGTCTTCTTTCTATTCTTGTAACTTTTTATATATCCTAAAGGTAAGTTTTTTATTTATATATATATACGATGGCGTACCCAAAAGTAACCGGAATTGGACTGCCATGGCCGGTGCTTGTGTAGTACTCATCCTGCCGCTAGGCATGTATAGTGCAGCTCATCACCAGTCCAGTGAGATTGGTGTAGTCGACCCGGCTTGTTTTGTTCGTCTGTAGTCATAATTTTTACTGGTGCTGTTCTGTTCTCTTTTAGTTTTTTATGAAGGTGAGCTTAAGTGAACAACGTGCGGCTGTGAAATTTTGCACCAACACTCATCACCAGTAATGACCTTCGACAGGAAATTTGGATCAGTTTCAAGCTGTTCTTTCAAAGCACGACATGTTTCAACTTGACGTTCTTTTTTATTGTCAATCAGAAACCGAGGTACAAACTTGGCAGCGACTCTTTTCATTTCAAAATGTTTGGTTAAAATTAGCCGAACCGAACTCAAAGATACCCCAATTGTCCAAGATACTAATCTCTGACAATTATTGAACAATGGTCAGTCAACGGTCTGCAAGTACCAAGTTCTCGAATTTTCTCAACATTTTCATCTGTTTGGGCAGTTGATGGACGTCCGAGGTTTGTCCTTAATCGATATGTCGCCATTTTGAAACCTAGCAAACCACTGATACACTTGATTGTTTTTCCCACAGCAAAATATTTGTAAGCTAAGCTGCTTTCCACATTAAAATAGCGTCAGTGGCGTTTTTACCGAGCAGGAAACAAAATTTCACAGCCAAACGTTGTTCACTTAAACTCGCCATTATAAAAAACGAACAGAGAACAAAACAGCACTAATAAAAACTGACTACAGACAGAACAAAACCAGCCGGGTCGACGAAACAGGTCTCACTGAACTGGCGACGTGCTGCACTATGCATGCATAGCGGCAGGAATAAGTTCTAAACAACTCCCGCCCACGGCAGCGCAATTCTGGTTACTTTTGGGTAGCCCCCTCGTATATTTGATAAATCGTATTCAAATTTCCTTAAAATTTGTAGTATTTGTAAATTTAAAATGTAGTATTTTCACTTTTATTAGAGGCTATATTATTTTGTACTATTTCTCTTCTTTAATATCTGTTCAAACCGTTTGTTTGTAGTGAAAACTTCTTTTTTTGTCTTTTGTAGTTACAAATTTGATTATGTTAGGTTGTAATAATTTAGGATCATTTTAATTTGGAAGGGATAGATAAATTCCATTTGTTTATTAATAATAATTTTAGAATCTGGATATGACTTATGACTAATTTGGATACTAAGTATTTCAAACTTTAATTATGGGATGTAGGCCATTATAAATTAAATGCAATGCCTCTATATATTATTCTGGGTAAATTGTTTGACTTGTTACAAAAACATGTTGAATTCAACATGAATAAACAAATCAGAGATGAATTATTGTTTTACCTGTTTTGCGATGGTGTTTGAATCAGAATCCTTGTGAAAGTTCGTCTCGTATCCTTCATTTATCTTAAACGCATCGGATTGATTTGACGAAGTTCCAGCAACCTCTATCCTTTCCAATCTAATAAATGAAATATTTCTTTTTTAAGATTTTCTTCTGTCAAAATAACAGAAATTAAATTTTAGGCTCATGAAAGATATTCAAATTCGTTCGGAATGAGTATCTACTTAATTTTGGAATAGTTCTTCAATTCACAAATTTAGTTTCATATCCCGTCCAGTGGCATTTGAGTTATCGGTTTGGGTACGATATATCACATTTTACAGTTTGATACATCACATGAAATGATGTATGTCTAGTTGGTTGATAATCACTATTTTTCAATAAAAACCTTGATTTACATCAAATGTGGGTATGCGATAAAATTTCATTTAATATCAAAACATGTAGCTTATTCCTATATTCATCTCTGCTTATAGATCCGAGTAAAGGGATATTTATTCTCGTATAGTAACTAATATAACGAAGGTTCAGTTGCAAGTTGTATGTTGCTAAGCATTTGTCGACTGCATAAAAACTAACAATACAGAATACGGTTGACATAAGAATTATTTGTGTTTATCCCCTAGAAAACATTACAAAAGACACACAAAAACATAGAACTAAATACCTTTTTATTGTTTCAAAAAACTAACAACAAATTGGTTCTTCCATCATTAGCTTTGGAGTGAGGCCATGAGAGCTAAGCATCCAGCATCAATCGAGCGGATTCTTCTACATTCCCAATTACTTTGAACCTGAATGCACCAATTAAAACATTTTTGAAACTAAAAGAATAAAGCTATACAACGGAATAACAGTGATGATGTGGTGTGAAGTAAGTAGAAAAAAGTAATGTGGTGTGTAATAGAATAAAGTTTAATAAACTAAAACAAAAGTGTTACTTGAATCAGCATAGCGTTCAATCGTGCAGCAGCCTTAGTTGGGGGCAATCTGGCTAGGTTGAAATTATTTTTTGCTGCCGCTCTCACTAACAACTGGAACCGTAGGTAGTTGAGGTTTTGTGTTTTATAGTTGCTTGTATACAGTGAAACAATAAAGGAAAACAGGAGCGTACTTTTCAAAATGTGGTTGATTCTTAAGAAGATGAAAAGAAATTTAATTTTTCACTGACTAAAAAGTGTTAATGAAGTGTCACAACCCTTGAAGCCGTGAAGAAAATTTTTAGACCAGGTTGTGCTACGTGCATGAAAGAAATCGTTAACTACTACGTTTTTACCTTTCCCACATATTTGAAAGAATATTTTCTGCAGCATTAATTGTCTACTTTTTTTAAAGGGCGTGATTAGCTGCATGTAATACAACTCGTGCAAACCACAAACCAATGTTGTACAACATCATAGGCACAGGCCATTGAAATGGATGTGATTGCAATCAACCTGTCCGTAGCACTTGAATTTTGCTTCTCTCCAGGTGCACCTTTATCGAAATTTGTTTCTATCATTCTGTCAAAAACTCATCTTGGGAATTCAGAGCAGTGGCTGATTAATCAAAGATGACATCAGGAGATGATATTCCTCTCGATCGACGAACACGTGTGGTAGCATCTGATGGATAATCAACAAAAACTACGGTTAAATTTGAGCCGTAATGATTTTTTAAATATTGGGTATATTTAAATATAAATATTTAAATATTTAAATATAGTCCTAAAATAAGCACTCCAAGGCCACACAACTTTGTGAAGAAGATGTCCACCGCTTACAACAACATATTTAGACTTCCCCTGGATCTCATCCAGGCTTGCAGGAGTGAAAGCTGCGTAGAAGAAGTACCTAGTGTCCTTTCTCATTCTCTCTTCTGTGAAAAGGGACATATCAAAAAGTGACAATTCATGTATGTTGTCACGAAGTTCTTTCAACTCTTCATCAAACTGTTTTAGGATGAATAGTCTATTTTAGGAACAGTGTGAGGCTTACAACCACTTTTCTCTCATTAATTGAAACTGAGGAGAGGATAGTGTGTTCACTGTATTGCTACATTTGAATTTCAACTGCTCTAAGTTGTCACCAATCAAATTTGACTTAAGTTATTTCCAATGTGTAGAGCGTTGTGGCAGTTCACCGATTCACTCCCAACAAGCCTACCACTTAATGACAACAAAATCTGCCATTGGAAATTGGAGCGTGATGAGAAAACTAGTTTCTGTATCTTCGATGCCTCCGGTCGCAATACAAAGTGTATTAAAGCTGGAAAAACATAAGGTTTTTCAAGTACCGTGTTTCACAATGATTTGGAGGTGTGTGGAGTTCGAAAGTTTTTTTGACTAGGTGCCAATCTACTGTTTATTTACACAAAGAAAATTCACCTTTGTAGAATAACATTTTGAATAAACTTAAAATGTGTGAAAGACATTTTGGCTACTATCATAACTATAAAGAATTGAAGAGTGCACAAAAGTTGTAGATAGAAACCGATAAAAGTAAAACATTGCAAGGAGGGAAATGAAATGGTTTGGGAAACTACAGATTTAATGCGTCAAAACACTTTGGCATAGCCTAGATTAGTGATTCACAATGACAGTCTTCTCAAAGAAAAGAATGTATAATTATGGGAAACGCAAAACGAATATCATAAATGCTAGGTGAAACGCTATTCCAATTTACGTATTGGGCGAAAACTACACACTACCAGTACTTCTATTTTCATCCAACATCTAAACATAGATTCTAGTGACATTACAAATAATGAAGCCAAGACGTACTATCTAGAGTACAATAAAACAGATTTTATTTTTTATTTTAATATTAAAATTGATTGAAGGATCATTTAAAGTTGTTCAGTATTTCTTAAATTTGTAGAGTAAATGGAATATTCACGCTTATACTATTTACCTTGTATATTTTTTAACGAACGCCCAAAGTTCACTCATTACAAAATAACACTAATACACTTGTGACTAAGTGTAAACTGCTAGATCTTGAAATCAATTAACCAACACTGTTTCAAATGTATTAATGTTATATTGTTTTGTCTGAAATAACGCTTTCCTGACTGAAATTACCAAAATAAGAAGTAAACTCTACTAGCTTTTGCAGTTGGATAGTAATTAAACATCAAAATGACCTACTACTTGTGAATGTGGGTCCATTCATTACATAAGGGAGTTAAGGGATATATATTAGGGCCTAATTAAAAGCCATTAACACTTCTGTAACGGAGTTTAAATTGGAACGATGCTATTTATTATTTTGTAGCTTAGCAATGAGAAAGGTTTTAAAAACCTATCTTTTGTTATGCATCTTTATATAAATATTTTGAAAAATGTTTTAAATCGAAATCCACATGTAAAATGAATGGTAAGTTTTAATAATTTTTGGAGAAGCAACACGCCTACTTAATTGTAAAATGGGTTATTTATTGATTTTGTCACTTATTGATGTGCCTTTATTTACATTTTACTATATAATTTGATACATAACTAATACGTTTCTTGTTTAAATAAAACTGACAGTTTGGAGTAGCAATTAACAACACAAAACTAATAAAAAATACTCTATTGTAATAATAATTTTAAAAAATCTATTTTGTATTTTTCTGAGGCCAAATAATAATTATAACTTAGTATTTATAAATAATTTTAAGTACAGTACGTACATATTACGTATACTTTAAACTAACGTACAATAATAAATTTTCTTTAAACATTATATTTCTTGTCAGGTTTCTCTGTACAAATAAGAACTTTTGGTACAATTTAATTATTTCATAATTAATTATGTCCTTTTAATAATTTAATCTTTCCAATTTGAAAAGCTTTACTTTTAAAACCTGGCCTAAACATGTATAATAAAATGTTGCACGTCATATCATAACCAGCACCACAGGTAATTGCGTGAGGTTGAATTTTATTAAACTACTTCTTACCTCCATTATCAATCCGATATTGTCAAGTTCAAAATTACAATTCAATAATGATAACTACTCATAAATTAAAATGAAGCTCTTGGGAATGTCAGCCATGCTGACTACCTACTACTACTCATTTTTTATTAAAGTTCCAAATGAATTTATTTTTATAGAAAAATATCTCACCATTAATTGCTACTATGTTTTGACTGTGTCTATCATTCTAATAGTCTATCCAATATACCAATAGCATTTGGCATAGTCATTTTTATTTTCTGTCGAAAGATTTTTAATAATAAGCAATCTGGCAAAATATAACTGCTGCAATGTTATTGTATGGAAATAAATGGGCAACATTTTAATTTCAAAATAATTTAAGACTACAGCATTTTTTACAGGCACCCAGTATAAATATAAGCCTTACTTGGCATTACTAGATTTCTAAAATATGCTAATTACTTTCTAAATTTGCACGAAAGTGAGAACTGGTTTGGTATAGAAATGCAGTTGTTTTGATTAATTTTATTACATAACCTACTTAATACCTGACATCCATAACTACAAATTAAATTAATACTGTTGCAAATATAAATATTAACAATAATAGTATGACATGTGTATTTTAATCGGAGCAATAATAATTGTATATCCCCTAATAGTAAAAAAGTGTAAATTGTCTTCTTATCCTCGTCCTGGTGTTAATTTTATGAGACAACCAACTACTTCTATACTAAAAAAATTCAAGTAGATAAAAAAAATGCAAACTGTTACTGATTTATATTCTCAGTAAATTTTCAGCACTTTTCTATTTTAGAGGTTGTAGGATTTATAAAGTTTGTGAAAGCAATGAATCTAGGTTCTATTTTTCCCAGCAGAAAATTAATATAAAAAAACATATTAATGGCAGTGTTTTAAGGGAAACATTAAATACAAAACATTTAAACACAAACAGGGTTGACTGCCGTTAGTTTCGGTAGTTATGAAATATTTACCAAAACCTACGACTATACAAATGTTATAGTCTATACTGATATTATAAAGAGGTAAAATTTGTTTGTTTATTTGTTCGTATGTAGGGGGTAATCTCTGGAACTACTGAACCGATTTGAAAAAAATTTTTACTAATAATTTACTACACTATCAGTGAGCAACATATATTATGCTATAATTCATTTTGATAAAAATATTTTTTATTTCAATATTTGTAAATTTAGTCGGAAAAAATTCTTAGGTTTGCCTAAACTGATGAACTAACATATGTATTTACATTTATTACCACAACCACCAATTGAATAAAATAACAGATAAAACAGCTGTTTGCTCTAATATTTCCATTAACAGCTGATTTCAAACTTTGAAGCAATTATTTGTATTTCTAACTTTTAGGTTTTGATTTTATTAAAGTGGTTCTGAGCCTTGCTGGTTCTTTTAACATTTATTATAACTGCTGTTATAAAATATACGAAGTAATTTGATTTGATCATTTACATTATTTACCAGTAACATCTGTTTAGTAACAAATAGTAATTACATTTTAACTGTACTCTATCGCATTAATTACAATGCAATTAAAATGTTTCCGTAATAATAACATGTATGATGTTCAATTGAGTTGAGATTATAGCAAATGTTTGAGTTGACCAGAAATGTTTAAATAACCCTGGTTTTAATATTGAATATGTTTCATCTTTTCTCCGCTTGACCTATTTACTCATTACCATTTTACTGCTAAACCGTAGATTAAATAGTTTTATCGTACGTATCTATTTAATTAGATAATCCTTTGCTTAAAGTTACTTTACTGGATTTACAAATTATGTTAAGTTTCTAGACCGTAAACTAAATATTTTGACTGTTCAGTACAGATTAGTATAGCTAGTGAAACATTTAATGATATTTAAACTTAGTTTATAGACACGTAGTTTTTAATGGTAAATAACGATACAAAGTTCAGGAACAAATACATTACTAATACAACTATTTCTTTTACGTAAAGAATATTTATATTATAATGATATTATGTTTTTACATAATTTGCACATATTAAATATTCTAGGAAAGTTATTTAACTACTTCAATCAATAAGAAAACAAACTACAAGAATGGAATCAAGTGCGAATATAAGATTTTTGATATTTGTAATAATATCAAAGTAAGTTTTGATTTAAAATGATACTGACAAAATTAAGTAGTCTTTTCCATTAGTATACCTATCACAAAATTATATTTTGAAGAATCAATTATCAATATTATTATATTTCATCTAATCGAAATTACATACCTGCTTTTATTGTAATAACTAGGTTCGTAATTCCAGAAAAATATAACTATGCCTATTATCTATACTAATATTATAAAAAGGTAAAATTTTTTTGTTTGTTTGTATGTAGGGGGTAATCTCTGGAACTACTAAACCAATTGAAAACATAGTTTTACTAATACAAAGCTACACTATAGGGATAGTAACGTAGACTATAAGTTCATTTTGATAAAAACCTTTTTTATTTCACTATTTGTAAATTAATCGGAAAAAAATCTTAGGCCTAGACTGATGAATCATCACATGTATTTAAATTTATTACCACAGCAACCAATTTAACAAAATAACAGATAAAACAGCTGATTTCAAACTTTCAACCAATTATTTAAATTTCTAACTTTTAGATTAGGTTTTTATTACAGTGTAGACCTGAGCCTTGCTGGTCCTTTTAACCTTTACCACAGCAACCAATTTAACAAAATAACAGGTAAAACAGCTGATTTCAAACTTTCAACCAATTATTTCAATTTCTAACTTTTAGGTTAGGTTTTTATTACAGTGTAGACCTGAGCCATGCTGGTCCTTTTAACCTTTATCATAACTGCTGTTATAAAATATACGAAATAATTTGATTTGAACATTTAACATTGTTTACCACCTTAGCTTTGAGGTTATTATTAATAATATTATAAAGAGGTAAAATTTGTTTGTGTGAAGGGGTAATCTCTGGAACTACTGAACCTATTGAAAAAATAGTTCTACTAATAAAAAGCTACACTATCATTGAGTAACATAGGCTAGAGTTAATTTGTATTAAGGGTTAAAAGAACCCCTAAAACAATAAATATTAATTGTTATACTCTCTTTGAAGCTAGATGTAATACATTTTGTTTCTTACAAGATACATAGAAAAAGTAAACTATACTGCATATTTTTCGCGTGCTACTAAGGGGTGAATATGCGATAACAACCCCTAAAACAATAAAAATGTATTGTTATATTTTCCTTAAAGTTATTGAGCTGAAAATTTGTACATTTATTTCTTACAACATATATAAAAGAAGTATTATAGATTGACATTTTGTCGCGTGCTGCTAAGGGGTAAAAATGTTGATTCCTTGCTAGAGAATAAACTCTTAATAAATCCATTAATTTAATAGTAGTTCCTATTTATATAAAATAGCCTGTTTGAATTTGCTTCGATGCGAGTCACGGCGAGGGTTGGCGAGCGAAGTGAGCAGGGGGCTCAGCCCTCTAGTCAAATATACGGATAGTCAAGTGAGGATGGATACGGTCAGGACAATTATAACCGTATCATGTGTATTGGAATATTGAACGTCAATACCAGCACTGTCTAGCACGCTGTTGCAGAACTCAATAATATCGAAACAAACGAGTTTTTGCCGCAAATAATTCAATTGTATCACAGAGTTTCAATAGCCAGGATTATATTTCATGAATCAATACATTTATTTCAGCGCGTTTACTAAACAATCAAAATATTTATCAAAAGTATCAATCAGCCTGATTTCATTTTAATCTTTTGTCAATTTTAACTGATTTATTTTCAGTATTAATTAGTTGCTGAGTTCGGACCCTAAGGCAAAATTAGTTACATAAAATAAAGCTTGTAGCTCAGACAATTTAAACATTTTAATATTTTCATTTAAGGACAACATCCGAAACCTGTTCATTAACGGCAACATTGATTCTATGGCTTGTAATTGTTACCTGTTTGCCGCGAATAATTAAATTTGATCATTGGAAGATTCCGAGTGTTCAAATCAATCATTGCAGGGACGACAATTTATCTCGGGCAGACACGCAGACAGACACAGACTATCTCTATTGAATGTGGAAGAAGCAAAGTAGAACACGACCAGAGGCAAGTCGAAAGTAGCAGGAAATAAGCTGTTTTAAACATAAGCAGTAAATAACAATAGATTTATAAAATTTAATAAAACATGGTTTTTAATAAGTTATAGTATGTAAAAAGGGTTAACCACCAGAAAATGTTAACGATTTTTTTTAATATAAAAAAAAAAGTTATTAAATATACAAAGTAGTCATACAAAATTGAAATTGTATTCTTGAGCATTTTCGAAATTCTGATTAAAGTAATCAAAAGAACCATAAGGCAAGGGGAAATTAACATAAAAATAATTTTGGAAAAATTAATATTGATAAGGAAAAAATACTTTAAGGAGGCTTGGAACTTTTTTTATAAATTCTAAGCTTTATAATAAACACTAACAGAAATATTTGTTTAATATCATAGATGCAGGGGAAAATAATGCATACAAAACTAAAGGGGTATTAATTATTAACGATTCTTGAAATAAAAAGTTTAAATTCAAGTTTGGGGTACAAAATAGGTTTAAATAATAAATTAGTTTATATGCAATTAAATTAAAGTCAAGCTATAATATGTAAGAACTAAAGAAACATAGTTATTTAGTACGTAAGATGAGATACTTCTCAAGTGTCAAGTTAAATTATTGCATTAATAAATTTTATTTTTTTGACGTAAACAACCAAGGTACGAAAATATATGTTAAATGAAGTGTTGTGTAGTATGAGTGAGTGGACATAGATAGCTGGCCTGATGATGCTGCATGTGTTAGTGAAACATGTACGCTCATAAATAAGGTAAAGTAAAACTAGAGACTTCAGTTGACAATAAATACAAAATATATTATGTTGTTCGAAGGCTATCAACAAAACTCTAACACAATAATTCAAGAGCACAATAATGAGGAGAAAAATACACAAATTTACAGAAACCATTTGTGTATGACTGTTTGTGTGACATTATATACGATCTATATGACAAATAAATGCATATCTCATCCGACATTCTTAAATTTCATACTTTTTTGTGTTAAACTTCGTCCGAAGGAAAATTTTGTATAATAACTGGTGGTATTGGTAAAATATAAATTTAGTAGAACTATACATTTTATATAAATCAGTCTTACTTTAGAACTTAAGTATTTGAAGGTCCTTCAAAGTAGATTTAGTTTTTCTGTTGTTACTTGCACATGTTTGTGACTTTCAAGTGCAGTTTCAAACTTCAACAAGAATTAAATGCTTTGTTGCCTTGGTAGCGTACTTTATAAGGATTTTACAAGTACCCTTCAATGGAATAAACAACAAAGGAATTACTTCAATACCTAAATAGGCTTATTATGATTCAACATTTTAGTAGAGTACCTGTACATCAGAAAGTAATTAGTGTCTTAGCTAATTGCCTATTATTATTATTAAAGAAAACGTTTTGCAATGCTAATCACTTTCTTTCAATTATACACTCGATTAAAAAACGATTTGTTATTATCTCATTTAAGACAATTTTATTCTTAGGTAATATTTTACGTACAAAATATTACTAACAAACATATTAAACAATATTTCTTGTTTAGCAAATGGAAACTTAATTAATTGTCGTTCGAAAATCACTCTGCATTTACGTGACTATCGTATTATATATTTCAAGATTATTTCTATTATGGAAAGACACAATAAATATAGAAAATTGTGTATTTGTACACAAGTAAATTGGTTATACTACAATTTATTTTTATATATTACATATTGACGACGAGAAAAATACAAAATATTTCAAGAATTTGTTTAAAATAGAGAATGGATTTATGAGCAAAGTTACATTCATGGGATTTTATTACGTCAGATATCTTATAATAAATATTGTTCGTTACATATCTTAAAACCCCTACCTCCTAAAAACCCTTAAAGGACAAATATTTTAATATCGTATATTAGTGCGCTTCTAGCGCCTATAAAAAATATGTGTAACAAATATTTCACGTTCCTTGGCGGTATTAAATTAATATTTATATACATAGGAGTTATTACTAAATTTCACCCCTTAGCAGAACATGATAAAACGTAAAACTGGTTTATTTTTTTATATGTATCTTGTAAGAAATAAATGTACAAATTTTCAGCTTTCTAGCTTTAAAAATGTATAACAAACAATGGTTATTGTTTTGGGGTTTGTTTCAACCCTTAAAGGCCAAATATTTTAAAATATTTTCTTAGTTCGCCTCTAGCCAATATGAGCAATATGTGTACCAAATTTTACGTTCCTCAACGGTATTCAATTAATATTTATAGTTTTAGGGGTTGTTACCCCTAGCAGCATTTCACCTCTTAGCAGAACGTGACAAAATGTAAAACTGGTTTATTTTTTGTGAAAAATAAATGTGCAAAATTTCAATTCTCTAGCTTTAAGGAAAGTATAAAAATGTATATTTATCGTTTTTAGGGGTTGTTATCACGTTTTACTTTTTATATGTATTGTGAAAAAATAAATGTACACAATTTTGTATACCTTGGTTGTATACGTCAAAAAAATAAAATTTGTTAATACAATAGTTTACTTGCCACTTGAGAGGTATCTCATCTTACGTACTAAACATCTATGTCTCTTTAGTTCTTACATATTATAGCTTGACTTTCCTTTAATTGCATATAAACAAATTTCTTATTTAGCCCTATTTTGTACCCCAAACTTGAGTTTAAACTTTTTATTTAAAGAATCGTTAATAATTAATACCCCTTCAGTTTTATTAAACTGACGTTTTTGTCAGAATATGGATTATTTTCCCCTGCATCTATGATATTAAACAATATTTATGTAAGTTTTTATTATAAGCTTTAATTTATAAAAAAAGTTCCAAGACTCTTTAAAGTATTTTTTCCTTATCAATATTAATTTTTCCAAAATTATTTTTATGTTAATTTCCCCTTGCATTATGGGTCTTTTAATTACTTTAATAAGATTTTCGAAAATGCTTATTTTTTAAAATAAGAATAAAATTTTAATTTTGTATGTCTTGGAAACCAGGTCATATGTGAAAGTATGAAAATAGGCAGGGTTAAATCAACTATATTTTTACTGTAGTAATCTACATTGGTGGGCGTTTACTATGGTAAACATGATTTTATAAAATTTAATAAACTGACTTTAGTAATTTACTGAAGCAATGCAATAAACGTCTGTGAATCAGGCCCCAAGCAAGAAATATAATTATATTAAAGTGTATTATGTTTACACACAGACTTTTCTCCGGAAAAAGAAATATTTAAAAATAATATTCAAATATGTACAAGAGATTCGATATGTTTTAATTTCGTGTTCACAATCCATACAGTAATAAATATTACAAATTTATATAAAAATCCTTGCCTTTTTTATAAGTTTGTTTTGTAAAGCATCTCACAGTCTGATTTTTATCTTAATTGAAATGTGTTTTTTTTTTTAATTAATGATTTATTTTAATAATAGAGTTTTTAATATTGGTATAATAAAGTACCCTTTTATTTAATAACTAAAAGTTATTAAGTGTATTATCTTAAACAAATCTAAGTCCTAAAACTATTTATTAACGATCAATGCATAGTTTTTTAAAAATGTTACTTCAATTGCTTTCCAAGTTGAAGTAGTTTATTTCTAAGGAGAATATAGTTTTGAAAGAACATGATTGTAGCTTACAATAATGTTACGAAATTGCTTAATCAGATATATCAGTATAATATTGAAGAACAGCCACATCACTAGAAACAGCATTGATTTCATAAACAAGATTAACATCACCTTACAACCCAGTTATAGAATAATGTCCTTCAACATAGTGAACCTATACATTCAGGAATATACCAAATGAGTAAACAATAGACATTCTAAAAATACGCCCCACTGAAGCAACATATTCATGCCACAAAAATCACCGAATTAACCTACTTGTTAACAATAATATTAGATCAGATTTATGTCACTTTTGATAACAACTATTTTTTTCAAATGGAAAGTTTAGCCATGGGTTCACCATTTTCAGATATATTGTCTGACTTCTATTTGAATCACTATGAGAATACACATATTTGCTAATACAATTACACAGTCAAATCATATCATATACCAGATACGTAGGTGATACTTTTATAATTTGTAATGGAACATTCATACAAATAGAACACCCAAAGAATTATATGAATGGCGAAAACAAGTGTATTCAATTCACAAGTAAAACAGAAGAAGACAATAGACTAAGCAACAAGTTTGAAGGAAAACAAATAAATCCGCTATTTTGATATAAAAACCCTCAACCACATACATTCTGATTCACATCACCCAATGTCTCAGAAAACATCCCTGTACAAGAGTATGGTAAACAGATTAGTTACAATACCTCTAAATAGTGATGATTTTAAAGAAGAACTTGGTACCCCGTTAATTGTTTACTATGCAAACGTTTAAAACCGTCAACTATGTAATGAAATCTTACCTTGTCTCTATCGCAATTTCGGTCATTCGACCATCATCAGGAGAATTAAAAACATTAAAAAACACAACACTAACAGAAAACACAACACTACATTAAATAAGTCTCACTCCGTATGGAGATCGTTGAACGATTAATGTACATATGGTTTAGATTACGTCTTAATGTGTCGACGACGTGCACGTCAAATCGTTCGGTCGATACTGACCTCTAATTGCGTTCTTACATCTTATCTCTGTTGGATTAGCCTGAACCGGTCTCTCAATTAACTTGTATAACATAAATTAGAATGAAATGATAGCTAGTCGTTTAGTAGGTGCGTAGTATTACATTTCGTGGCTTTATATATCTCAAATTCTTCTAACGCATTCATATATCGTCCTTTTTTGTATATATGCATTATTTCCATGTTAGAGCTGTAATCCGTGTAAGTATGGTTACTATCTATTAAGTTTTGAGCGTAACTAGATGAATGGTTGCTTAATTTTTTTGTTGGTAAATGCTCTTTAAACCTTATGCAAAATGGACGACCGGTTTGGCCTATATAACATATAAAACATGGGCCTATATAAAACATGGGCAATCGATACATTTAATTTTGTAATTGCCCGTACGTTGTTGGGTATTTATATTTTTCACGGGGTTGGGTTCCAGAATCCGTTCTATTTTGTTGGTGGTTCTGTATGTAACGATTACATTCTGTTTAGCCATCTCGTTCTTTCATGTATAGTTTGTTGATCATACTGCCATATTCGCACGAAACGTATTTTATTATATTGAGGTTGTCTGAGAGTGGTGGCCTGGATTTGGTTTTAGAAATATGTTTATTGAAAAATTTATCGATTAATTGCGGCTTATATCCGTTCGCTGTTGCGATGTGTTTGATGATTTTCAATTCGCTGTTATAGTCTTTATCTGACATTGGTACGGACAATAAGCGGTGTATAAAACTGTTGAAAGGGGCAATTTTCTGTTCTGGGGGATGGTGTGAAGTTACGTGTATCGTTTGGTCAGTACTTGATGGTTTTCTGTATACTTTGAATTCCAAATCTTTATCGGATCTTGTTATGGTGAGATCTAAATAATTTAACTTATGGTCGATTTCGCATTCTGTAGTGAACGATAAATTTTGGTGCATGTGATTCATATATGTACATAGGAGACTCAGTTGTCTCTTACTACCATTAAACAAAATAATCGTGTCATCTACATACCTGTGGTATGATATTATATAATCTATGTATGGATTTGTATCGGCTAGTAAGAAGGAGGTTTCTATATTATTAAGAAAAATCTCTGATAGAATACTGGATAAAGGTGAACCCATAGCCAGACAGTCATTTTGTAAGTAAAATTCACCATTGAACTAGAAATAATTTTGACATAATATGGTTCGTAAGAGATTAATTAATTCGGTAATGGATGATGCAGGAAGGACAAAAAATTTCTGAGATTTGTCTCTAATAAGTGAATGGTTTGTGTAATAGATGCATTCGTATACAAATTCACTGTATCATACGAAGCCAATTTGTAAGAGGGCTCCATATTTACTGTATTAAGTTCATTAATAAGGTCTAAGCTGTTCCGTAGGCTGTAATTATGTTTAAAGAAATAATGTTTCCTTATTATTGTATCAAGCAACTGTGAAGCGTGGTAGCTTGGAGCAGATGTAAAATTAACTAACGGTCTGATAGGTAAATCAGTCTTGTGTATTTTTGGTAAACCTTTAAACTTTGGAGCCTGTGGCTTCATGACCTTTGAGTGAAATATTTCTTTACTGGATAACAGTGTATTTGAATCGCTCAAAGCTTTATTAGCTAACTTATTGTATGTTGACGTATTATCTTTCGTTAATTTGTTGATTTTATTTAGTAAAAATAAATTCTGGACTTTGTTGTCGTAATCAGTCCGATTCATCACAACAATAGAGTTCCCCTTATCGGCCTTAGTCAATATTGAGTTAGCAACTTATGTTTGATTCCTGTTAAGGCTCGCTTGTCAATATTATAGTTACTACTGTATTTATCTGTATTGGAATAGTTAAAAAGGTTATTTAATTTATTATTTATGGCTACTCTAGTGGTAGTTTGTGACTCAATTGTGGGTAACGTTTTTATTGCAGCTTCTGCATTAATAATTTCCGTTAATAAATCACCTTTATTATTTCTTGGTAAATTAAAATTTAATCCCTTATTAAGTAAGGTACATTCTTCATTAGTAAAAACTATATCAGTTTTATTAACAACACGTGGATGGAATACGTGGTCACATTTTATCTTCTCAACAGGATGCTGTTTCTGTATTATTCGGCTAATTTTGTTCTGATGAGTAAATTTTATCTTAGAAATTATGCTGAATAGATAAAAATGTTTGGCAGTTTTGTGAAGGATGTAAACAATTAAGTAATTCTATGTGTTTTTTCTATAGTAGCTTGTTCAAATAGTCTTTTTTGATGTATAGACATTTGATTTCAGATTTAAGCCATGCTTTGTTTCCTATTCTTTTGGCATTAAGAGCAGATGTAGAGTTAGAGTTAATATGTATGGACACATAGTTAGGTATGACATTATTCGTTAAGCATGACTTATTAAATTTAATGCTTTGTGCGGCCTTGAGCATCTGTATTTTATTGTTTCTAAATTGTAGAGCTATTTTTGCCTGACTAGCATTCAATTTTGATTCCATTTCAGCTCACGGATTAGTGATTTAATCAAACGTTTAAAACCGTCAACTAATTCAAAATTAAGATGTAATCTTACCTTGTCTCTATCGCAATTTCGGTCATTCGACCATCATCAGGAGAATTAAAAACACAACACTAACAGAAAACACAACACTACATTAAATAAGTCTCACTCCGTATGGAGATCGTTGAACGATTAATGTACATATGGTTTAGATTACGTCTTAATGTGTCGACGACGTGCACGTCAAATCGTTCGGTCGATACTGACCTCTAATTGCGTTCTTACATCTTATCTTTGCTGGACTAGCCTGAACCGGTCTCTCAATTAACTTGTCGTATAACATATTAGAATGGAATGTTTACTATTACTTTTTTGGAAGCAAACCTTCCCATATTGAGATTTATGTTAACGGTAATGGACTGAAATCGACAAATAAACATGTTTGAAGAGCCGGAACAACAAGATATAGCAGAAATGAAAGCATTAAATATTGTTTAAGCAGCCTGAAGTTCTAACTTATAGCCTTTAGTCACAGTATGACAACTGTGACGACCGCCCATAACAACTGATTACAACCGCCCGCTTCTAGCCTGCACTTTGAACAAACCTGTTCGTTGCAAAACAACTTAGTTACCTAACTTATATTTATGTACACTGTGACTATATATACTGTAGGTTAGAGCATCAAGCTTTTTTATTTTCATCGGTTCAACGAATACATAAGCGAGACTAGTTGGTCATCAGATGAAGACTTTTAAAATAAGTTAGTCATTCGTGTTTCTTTTTCTGGTCCTTGAATCATGTTAATTCATTGTTAAAATATATAAATATATAACAAATCTCAATATGGGGAGGTTTTGCTTCTACAAAGTAATATTAAATATTAATTAAGCACTCAGGAATCTCCTCTAGGATGTTATACTACCTAACTTCTATACTATTTTTAAATATTATCATTTACTTTTTGTAACAATGAATAGTAAATAATTTCACTTAAAATATTGTATACCAAAAAGAACCACATTGTTGGCTTACTTTTCAATTTTTAATCGATATTTAAATTTTATTTTCTAAACGATCTTCTCAAGTTATTCATTTCTTAAATTGGTGTTACCTTACCACCGCCTGCCTCAATGGTCTTAAACTTTTAGATTAGTTGCTAATAGACAGTTTTGTTTTTGTTCTGTCGTTGTAGTGCTTGCTCTTTACAATCCAGAGACTGGGTTCTGATTTATACATTTTAATAAACACTTAAAAACGCTCGCTTGCAATTTTAATCAAAAATTATGTACGTACTAGCTGTCCCGATCCGACTTTGCACGGATAGACAAATCAAAGTTAAATGTATGTTAAGAAAAAAAATGTCAATAACTATATTAAACTATGTACCTCTTATGGGGGTTTTTAGTATCTTTGACCACCCAAATCCCCCTAAAATTTAGATTTTTTTTAAACTTTCTTAGCGAGCACCTAGGGCCCTAGAGGAAGCACATTCATAGCAAATTTCATTCCAATCCGTTCGGTGGTTTTTGAGATTTCAGAGAGTGAGTCAGTGGTATTTGGATTTGATATACTATATTAATATGTATAAAATGAAGGTATACATTGTACCACCTTTAAAGAATTTATGATGACAATTTGGAATGCGTGCTGGGCTAAGACGAAAATGGTACATACAATCCTACAAGAAATAAAGCTTTATCAAGTACAGCAAAAGATCTGTAACCTTACCTTATTTAAAGTTGATATTGAGCACCTGAGTTAGCTATTTACAGGAAATACAATAAATACAATTCGTATAACAGTTTGTTTATTACTTTAACTGTAAACTGATATTCAAAAAAATGTACATGACCTTAAGTAAAAGATAAAAATTTATATGCCCTTAGTTATAATTAAAAAGAAAATTTAAGAAAAGTTTACATTTACAATACTGATTTTGATTATATTTAAAAGATCCCTCCCCTAAAGTAAAATTAGAAAAACCCTCCCCATTTATAATACAATATTTATTACAATTTATTACCTTTTCACAACATTACAAAATTAAACATATAGTACCATGGATTTATTAATAACTCTTGTTTTGTTGGCCAACCTTAATACTAAGTGAAATTAAATAATAAAAATAATGGCGTTTAATAATTTAGTGAGACGTCTCTCATATTTTTTAATTTGGATTTTAAATTTTAGATTTTTAAATTTGGAATGAAATCCTTTAAGGATTGTGGTTCAAAAAATTTGCTAGTGGTCCCTTCCAAGTTATTTAATTAACCCTAGAACACTAGCGTACTGTTGTAGTCTGTTATTACTAGAGCCACGTAAATTTTACGTGTTCTTGTGGTTTTTTTTTTAACTGTACTATTTAAAGTAATTAGGTGTTTATAAAACCTTTAACATGTATTTATAACATGTACTTGTTGAAAATTATATAAATAATATTATATTTTAATTTTGTTATAAATAAAACAAAGAGATTATTATTTAAAAAAATTTAAATGGATGTAAAATATAATTAAATTGAAAGTATATATTATTATTATATATATATATATATTAGTCGTTATACTCTATTTTATTATGTGTTATATCTAACTATGTGATTTAGAATTTGCATAAATGCTACTATTTAAATAAAACATTTTGAATAGAAACGGTGTTGTATTTTTCAAATTATGCTGGATACAAAATTAACAAAATGAAATCAAGAGTTTTCAATCCCCTGGTAAATGTTCTAACACTCAGGGCATTTATGTTGTTGGTGCTCTCGACATATTGCTTTACCGCATCCACAGTATGTTGTCGTCATTCTTTTTTTCTTCCAATCGCAGAACTTGCAGTAGGTTCGTGGACCTTGCTGGTCAACTCCCTCTACTCTTTGCTTTGGTAATGCCAGAACCTTTTCAATACTGCGTTTCAAGTCATTAGCCATGTTAGGTTGAGCAAACCTCACCAGTTGACACCTGCGAGTCAGCTGTTCATGAAGCTGTATCATGAAATGGTGACGTGATAGTGCTTTAGCAGTATTACCACTTTTCTGATAGAAGTTATGTACATATATAACATAAGCATTGATGGCTGCGATGTTGATCATGTTATAAAAATAACAAAGAGGCCATCGTTTCGTCTTCCTCCCACAGTTTGCGCTGTTGCACATTTGATCGAAAGAATCGACCCCACCTGAAAATAATGAAAATAATTATTATTCTAGCAATACAATATATCAAATAAAACAAAACTATATATCTCTGTGGAATAAAACTGAAAACAGTTCCAAGTATAATGGTCAGCAAAACTAAAAAAAAAACAAATAGACTTTTTAGAGTCCAGATTTTAAAAATTAAATATCTTACCTTTTGTGGCGTTGTAAGTCATGATCATTTCCGGTTTCTTAGTGTTGGCATTCATTGATGCGTCCTGGTGCATTGTCGATATCAAGCTGACGACCTTGTTCTTTTTTGTCTTGTACGACACTGCAGTAAGGTCTTCATGAAAAAGAAACATGCTGCTCCCAACTCCACGATCTTTGTACTTAGTATCCTTGAATTCTGGAGGAAGTTCTCTTTTGTTTTTCTTTATGGTTCCTAGAGTTGTAAGATTACATTCTTTCAGTAGGTGCTGTGACAATGGAACACTCATAAACCAATTGTCCATCGTGATGTTTCGATTGCTTCCAGAAACAGTTCCAGCAACAAGTTTTTCTACAAAAACATCAGCAATTGGCTTTTTCGTCTTGATGGATTGTTTCCCCAAGTATGGAATGGCATTTACCAGATATTTGGTGCCGTTGTCACAAAGCATGATAATTTTGATTCCATACCGGTTTGGTTTGCTGGGAATATACATTCTGAAGGGACACTTCCCTCTAAATCCTACCAATTGTTCGTCAATGGTAAGATACGAACTTGGTTTGTAATTCATTTTACAGTTTTCAATCATTATCTCCCAAATTTCTGAGATGGCTGCCAACTTGGTTTCTTTTTTTCGTTCCTCCCTGGTGTTTTTATCATCGAACCTCAAACATGCCAGAAGGAAAGTAAATCGTCGCTCAGACATCGTTGCATGATATCTGTCACCAGATAAAGTGGTGTCAAACATTGTTCTTGTTGGTAAGTGATTGTCTTTGAGGATTGCAGACAACAATAGCAATCCTAAAAGAGCGTCAAGTTCATCTTGGTCCACATCTTTCATTGTCCCATCGTTGCATTTTGTGTATGCTCTTCTCTTTAGTTCAATTTCTTCGTTTGTATGTACAATAATTTTTTGCAACAGATCTTCAGTAAAGAATGTTTTGAAACATTCAATAGGCGTGGATGCATTTCTTGCGTTAGCAGTAGGCCCTGGCCTAATATGTACAACATTTCTAGCTGGCGTTTTTCCTTTGTTAATGGGTTCAATATTGGTGCTCCACACAAAATCTTCTTTTCCTGTCAGTGTGTCCTTCCCTATTAAGATATCAGTATCAGGAACAATTAATTTTCCTGCTTCGGTATCATCACTGATTTTTTTCTTTTTACCTTTAGGCTTATTTACATTGTTTGGATTATTTACATTATTTACATCGTTTGGATTATTTACATTATTTACAACCTTCTTCTGTACCTTTTGCTTCTTCTTAGGTTGTTCATTCTGTTCATTGCATTCAATAATTTTGATAGGTCTAGCAATTCTCCTGTCCTCGTCTTCACCCTCGTCTTCTTCACTAGACAATTCATCACCAGGAAAATATTCCGGATCTAAATCACTGTCATACTCATCACTTTGAGGCTCTTCATATTCCAGTTCATCTTCATCACTTATATTGCCCTCACTAAGCTCGTCATCCAACGTTTTATCTATAAGATCGTGTGATAGCGCTCTTTTTTCACTCATTGTGTCTGCAAAAAAAAGAAGGTTACTAGAACTGAGAAGTAATTTTTATGTTACAAATTAGTTTAGTAAATAAAAGCACATTGCTTTTGAGCAAATAATTTGTAACATAAAAAAGTTCTATTGTACTAACTGTCCGGTAAAAAAAATACATTTTATAAAATGTAAAACAGTGCCTATAATAAAAGGTATAATAATTAATTTTAGAACATTTATCAATAGCACTACGTAATTATAACGTGTAATCCACCACCATGTAACACTAGAGATACGTAACATTTACGTATAGAATATTACATGTATTACTAGAGCCACGTAAAAAATACGTGTGAGAAAAAAGAATAAACTTACCAGCCAGACAAACGAGCACAGATCTATGTAACAACAACGCCGTCTCAAGGGCGACTGACGGAGTGAAGCACTGCTGGAAGACGGAGCGCCTTGAGCGGAGGTAGTGGGGGCAAACTCACAAAATGGCGACGGCACACGTAAAAATTACGGACGCTAGTGTTCTAGGGTTAAACAAAATTTACATACAGCCTTTATCAAATTATCTTTGTATTTTTTTTTTTTTGTCATAAGACAGCCTTCATTAATTCTAATTTTCAAACATGTAATTACTATTTTAAATTATATATAATTATCCATTAATATTCACTGATGTTTCACAAATTTGGATTTTTACACTCATAGCTCTTCTGAAGGCACAAATTTTCAAAAAGTTAAGTTTATTCAATTTTTGTGAGTCATTGTTGAACCAGTTGTAAACTGGCAATTGATGTCAAAGAGTTTAAACGTATTCACATGTTTTGTGAACTAACGAAACGAAGCTAACGAACTAACGAAACTTGGCGTCCGCTTTACAACATGAGTGGCTTTCGCGACATAACTGGTCTTTTTATTTATCGCACTTTTGAAAAACTATTTCAGATTCAAAATTAACTAATTCACGTATCACTTCGCATTTTGCAAAAGTTCACGTCGCCATGAGGTTTTCAAGTCCTTTATGTTTGTGGATGAACGAAGGTCTGGAGGTTCAAAGTTAATTAACAAAGGGAGATTTTCTAAAAAAAGCGATTACATAACTAGTATTTATCTACGCATGCGCTTGACTCTGCTTCATGCAGGCTTGGTAATCAGCTGTTTCTGAGTTCCTCTATCCGCTAGGTGCCGCGGGCGTTCAGTGTATTGGGCAGTTAGACAGTTTGGTTTAATCAAAAATGTCATTCTGGTTCAAATAGTGGCGCGCTATTTAAATAACGGCACAACATATATTATGTACCTTTAGCGGAAGGTAGCCTGATAATCCACAGGCCAGTTGGCATACACAATCCAGTCGGCTTCCGCAGTTTTGACTAATTGTTTTTTTTTTATGTATACTCTTCGTACAGTCCGCCAAGTCTGCAGTTTACCATTCTCACATTCTGAAAATCCTCAAGGCTTGGTCTGTACAGTTATTTATATTTCAAAGGACATCTGACCAAAACAAATGTAAACAGCTAAAGCGACAAAATGTGTTTTATTTTAAAATTGGATTTTAGTTGTTTTGATTTAGTTGGAGAATGACGGGATCTAAGTTCTTGTATTAAATATTACTAAGCATAAGTCAATATCAGTTTCAATCTGTATCCTTTAGATTGGACGTATAGATAATACAAAATATTTATGTACTAACAGTATAGACATATTTATAATACTCGTAAATATATATACTGCTTGACAAAAACCGCTCATGAAGAGAAAACAATAACGGTTGAAAGCTCGTTACTTTGTGTTACGTTTGATCTTATTTCTCAAGTGCATGCTTTTATTTAGCAGCGTGCAATAACAAAACATGAACTTGTGGCTTTGCTTTGTGTATGTACTGTCGGTCGATATGAATAAACCGAATGTTTTATCTGCTTTATATGTGATGTAAGCTTTTATGTCAAAACACATACTAAATTACTTAATTTTATTTGTGATTCCCTTCAGTTGAAAATAAAGTTTTTTTTAATATTAATAACATATTTTCATTTCAACTTATTCTGCATCGAATTATTGTTTAACAGATATTTAATTAAACAGTTTCGTAGAAGGCTTCTTTCTATAGTCGCATTACAGGGTGTTCCAAATGCAACGATTTATAAACAATAATGTATTTTATAGTGTTTTTCTCAAAACCTGTACTATTAAAAAAAACTTTTTAAACCTAATATTATATTTAAAATCCCTCTTATTAAACCTTTTAAATTCATGTTCATTCTACTTTTTTGTAAAAATCTCATTAATGTAGCCTACCTTATCTCATTCCTTATAAAAGAGTGCACTAAGTTAATATGCAAGTAAATTTGGAAAATAAAGAAATATCTTTATAAAAACAGTCTTAATTTATTCAAACTTAACTTTAAATGATTGCACAGTTCTATTTCAATTTTTTCTTTCTCCTTTTTAAATGTATGTCTTGTATTGATTTTTTTTCGTGCACAAAATTCAGTGTCTTATGTCTACAAATAAATTAGTTTTTAGAAGTTAGTTCCAAATGACAATATTTAAACTTTTATTTGGATTTTGAGTGAGCCAAAACACTTTAATAATAGCTCTTTGTCACGCAATGTATATTCTATATGTATAGACCCCATAGCTTTTTGTAACGCAATGTATGTTCTATATATAGACCCCATAGGTCTTTAAAAATTAACACTTACAGTATTTAAACCAGGTATCGTGCTCCTTAGAACAAATTATATCATCATCCACAGATATTAACAGTACAGCTTTTTAATTATTGCGTGTGTTTGCCATTAAGTAAGCCTTACTAATTTTTTAGTTGGCATATGACAATTTCAGTCAAAATATATTTAATTCCAAGCTGCTTTGAATAGGATTGTATCGTTCTCTTCATTTTTAATTTTTGCCTTTAACTGATTAACACTAAAGCTCGTTCTTTTTTAAAATATGTCCTATACATTACTGTTTTCTTATACATACATCTTGTAACGTTCAAAGGCCGAAACAGAATTTCATTTACATTTTAAACTTAAATAAGGAATTTACAATATTTCTAGTCTCGCCCAAGACCCTTGACAAAAACTTGAAATAAATCAAAGTTATCGAGCTTAATTTAAAACAGGCAATTTAAGAGAGTATTTTTGTGTTACTGACAACTAAACATTATTGGTTCTAGAACATTGTGTCAGAGAAAAATTAAACATTCAGAGAACATTTTGTCTTACAAATTAACCATCTGTAATATGAAAATACACCTCATTTCTTGTAGAAAAAACGTGATTGGTGCCATTTCCTCACTTGTGTGAGCTTTTCGAAACTTTACTTTTTATTGAAAAAATTTTATTTTTATTTTGCGAAGTCTGTATAACTTAAAAGATTCCTATCCCTATGTGTTATTTATACATAATTATTAACGCCTGTATGGTATTTCAACAGTTTCAGTAGGTTCCTGTTATGATAACTATCACTTTCAGTATTCGACAAGTTTTGGACACAAATATAAGTATTGAAACTTCATCGCAGCCAATAAAAAAAAAAAATTTACATATTTTTGAAAAGTGTATTTGGTACTGGTCGTACTTTACGAATTTGCAATAATGATTACAATTTAAGCATTGGTTTAAAAATATTATGTGTATAATAAATCAGTGGAGCGGCTAGTAATGTTTAAGCTTTACGGTCAATAAGGGTCTTTATTAGAAATTTGTCTTTTTACCATCAATTATTATTGTTTTGTATTTTTTAACTTTTATATTTATAGAAACATGTATTACTCATTATTTAGGAAGATGTGTGCTCGAAGGTGTTGTACTCTGTATTAGTTTATAAAATGCTACCAACACAATTTTTGTAGTGTCATAACATTTACAAAATGCTGCCAACATAATTTTTGTAGTGTCATAACATTTACAAAATGCTATCAATATAATTTCTGTAGTGACATAATCTTAACATAATTAATAAAGTATCATAAAGTGAGTCAAAGGGATTTTATAAACGTAAACTACATTTATTTTAGATTATTCTTAAATAAGTATCCTATTCATTAGAGTTTATAAATTTGTTTTCCTTAATAGGCCTATTTGTGAAGTTATTTACTGCTTATTATTTTGGTGCATTTGTATTTACACGAAGGAAGTTTAATAAAATATCCTGAATAATATAAATATAAAACACAATATTAATATTTGCGTTTTATAAGTAAATAAATCGTGTCAGTTTTATTTGTTGTCTGACATTTAATTAAAACTGTACATTAGTGTTTGAACGGATGCAACTATTTGTGTAAACATATTTACCATTACAACCCAACCATTTTATCTAGGCAATAAAGTACTTATTTAACTGTACACCACCCAGGCGGGAAATACAATTGTAAACACAAATTGCAACTAATCTAATTTATAAAATCCCATTAAAGTGGATGCATTAACGCTACTATAATAAAGTAGCCAAGTGTACGAACCGATGCTATTGTATTTTTGCTGCCTGTTATCATAAAATGTAAGGCTTTTAATGTTTAACCCAATTTGTATTATTGGCTCTCCAGGTCTTACCTCTTCCGCATTTTCGAAGAATAAAACCCCGACTGTCTGTAATAATTATAAAATGATATACGAACCGGTAATAATATATTTTTTCTACGTCTAAAAGTCTTCATTTTTTGATAAACAGAAAGGTAAATAACACTGGGCAAACAAGCCAGTAGCTTAGTTTTGACCTAGAAAATCGGAAATTTATCGTTTCAGCACGTTTAAGCAAGCATTTTCTTCCTTAATGGTGCGCAATACCACTCGAATAAAGCATGGAACTCAGCGTACGTAAACATTTCCTGTTCAAAATCTAATTACTTTAAGACGAATTTATCATTTACCTTATTTTATATTTGCATAAACAACTTTTCGCCAACAGTTTTTCTTTAAAACCGATGAAATATTTGTAGATAGCTGAAATGACTGTTTCGTCCTGGTGTTTAAAATTCTTCAAGAAATATACGAAAACTAATAAATGTTATTGAATTGAAGCTGTATAAAAAACTGAATTTTCTTTACTACCGAATTATAAAATTCGAAACATTTATAATTATTTAAATTTGTATTAATGTACAGTATACTTCCTTTAATCCTCCAACTTCGTTACTCGAAGCTTGCCGGGTTAACATATGCTGGATTACTGGACGAATGGGAAAGGGGGGAAAATTAGAACCAAACACAAAATGACATTTAACTGAACAATAAAACATGACAAAATATGTTAAATAGGTATAAATTTACCTGTATACGTCTTTTTCAATCCTGTATTATTACTTCATGTGACGACTTTAGTTTCGGGATACATCTTCCGGTCACATTAATTCATATCACCATAAAAATACACAGTTAAATAAAACTATTTCTCTCACTAGTGAGATCGTCGTAAAACACATTTAACGAAAACACAAAAAACGCACAAACAAATGTCACTAATTATGTACATCTTGCCCGGGCGAAGATAGGTCGCCTACTGAACTTTATCCGGCTGTGGTACGGAATTGGAGTTTTAGCTTGTTGCGGTAGGCAAACGGAAGTCTCCTTTTTTATTTTATTTTATTATTCTCCACGTTAATCAATGTGTCAAACATTATGGGGGATGGGAATGACACTTTATCAATTTTTATAAATGTTGTTTTTCAATTTTTTAAGCTCTGTAAATGGCGAACTCCCATGAATCCAATTTATATTTATATTTATGTTTATACCTATTTAACATATTTTGTTATTATATTTCAATCCGCGAGATTACAAAATGAAAATAAAACATGTTTTGATTCTTAAACAGCTTAAATACACCACAGGAAAAATGATTATATAAAATAAATCAATCCGCAAAATTAAAATGAGAGTACATATATATATATATATTGAATGGGCAGGTGATTAAAAAGGCTGATTTAGCTTAAATTAATTGTTTTAATATCCATTAGTTTCATAGTTTTCTCTCTTCGTTTTTTTTTTTTTTTTATTAAGTGATTTTGAATAATGTGGAGTTTCATTATTTCAGAATCATTAAAAGAACTGCTGCTTTCAGAAAGTTTAATAAACCCATTTAAGGGAACATCTGTTTGTCTCACGTATTATATTTCATTAACGTTATCTTCATCGGAGTCAACGTCTTTGGGGTATGATCGCACTCTGGATGGTACCCTAATTTGTTAAAATTGTCTCAGTTGGCAAATTTTTACAACCTTAAAATGATTGAAATTGCGGAAACTGAACGTGAAACGTGTTGTATCATCCGAACTTCAGAACCAATGTCGCTCATACCCTCCGATCGCGTACGAACTTGTAAACATGGGATCGATTGTTTTGTGATCGGTAATTTTATTTTATTTTATTTTTACACGTGCAGTTCAATATGATGCTCAATTGAAAGAGGTTTACTGTATACTATATTACATCGCATAATAATAGTAGATACGAACTAGTCCAGTAGTTCTAGTTAAAAACTGTAAAATAAATTGGTAAATAAAATTAAACGGATACATCAGAAGTAAAAGGAAAATAGAATCATGTGGGATAAAGTCTCGAAAAGAGGATTTACTTGTGTAACAGAAAAACTCCATTAAACATGTGAGAAACATCTGCGTTACATAATAAATGTCAACGTCACTTCTAAAACCACACAACATTAAAAGAAATGGGTGAATGAAGTAAACTTGCGAGTACACTTGTTCTGAAGCAATGATTCCTATATTATTGTTGTTTCCATTATTAGTAAAATATATTTAATTTGCAAGACAAATAATGTAAAGTATTTGAACTGTTTTGTAAAACCTATCAAACAGTCAAAAAGTATCATCACAGTACTTAATTTATTTACGGGTTAATTTTAATTTAAGTTGGCGGAACTGTTTGTTTACATTTTAACTCGTGTTTGTTTCCTAATTATTACTGAAGTGTTGTCACAGCTGTTCCCGGAGCGTTTCATTTATCATCGTAGCTGATGTTTTATATCCCAAAACTAGTATATAACATCATAAGACTTTCGAGCATTACTAGATACATTTGGAGCTCTTTTTTAGACTGACCTAGAAAAGAACCGCTTTGTGCTTAACGTGACGATACACTTTTGATTACTTCCTAATTAGCTGACAAACAGGAATCAAACCCAGCGTTTGGAAACGGTCCACACAGATGCTAGAAATAAATAAGTTAGAGCGTTTCCCGTATAAAGTAACATACAATTGAACAATTAAAACAGGTATATTGTATGTTCAATGATTTTTATGTAATATAATACATTTATTACTTGTCTTAGCAATATTTGACAGCTGATTCCCTAGTTATCAGGCATAATCAGAACTTACAAAAACTTAACACTTTCCATTTACTTAGTTAAAAACATAGTATATAAATACAAATAAAAGGAACATTTAGAAAACTTTATAAAATGTAATGGCACAGTGTCCGTCCGTCAACTTTTGTGCTTTTTTCCTAACTGAAGGACTGATTATTGAGGTTTGTGGCTAAGGGTGGATACATCTTATCTATCAAGTTAAAGATTAAGTTTAATTTAAACTGTGTGTTGGTTTAATAAATCCCCTTTGTCCTTCTTGTAATTGTTGCATATTTGGTAGGTATTCAAAGTATTTAACTTATGTCCTTTGTCACAAAAATGTAGAATTTCCATGTTGGTGTTCCAGTCCGTAAAAGAATGATCCTCGTTTAGTAAATGTTCAGCTTAGTTGGTGGCATATTTATTTAATTTCGTACTGGATTTTATATGTTCCTTGAATCTTTTACGGAAAGGTCGTCCTGTCTGTCCGATGTAATTTTTTGGATGATATGTTATGTTTTATTTATAATAAAGGTGTAGGATCAATAATAACCTCAAAACTAAGATGATAAATAATGTTAAATGTTCAAATCAAATTATTTCGTATATTTTATAACAACAGTTATAATAAAAGTTCAAAGAACCAGTAAGGCTCAGGTGTAGGCCTACATTTAATCAAAACCCTTATCAAAAAGTTACTATCAATTACCGTATATTTAATAAATAGGCCTACAACTATAATGTGTCTTTATTATTTTAAATTAGGATGGAACATAGTATTTCTTATTTTTAAATTCCTTAAAGCAAGTTTTTATTGGTTTGTTTGTGTTAAAACATGTGTTGGTTGAGCCTAGGCCTAACTTAAAATATTATTTTGTACTAAAAGCTGGACATCCGAATCAACTGTTTTATCTGTCATTTTAATCAATTGGTTGCTATGGTAATGAATGTAAATACATTTAAGAAGTTGTTTTTTCAGTCTAGGCCTAACCTAAAATTGTGACTGTTTAATTTATTTTACCTGCCTTAACGGCAACATATGTTTTTGTGCACATCTTTGAATGATATAAGTTTCATCTTGCAATGCCCGTAAGTACAGCCAGTCTGTCCCGGATTGGTGGGGGTCAGTGAAAGGATATGACGGTTTCTAAATAGTTTATCTAGCACAATATAGGTCTTCCCTGGGACTTTCGCTTGACTATGTTTCTGAAATCTCGAGTCACTCAAACTTTTTGCGTACGCACAAGTCAGTACGTGAAGAGGGAATAGGCGATACATCTATTTCATCTTTCAATTGTTGTTTTTTAGTTTTTCATAATGTTGCTTATTTATTGGTATTACAGCTGTTAGGCACTATGTGTTTAACGTCCAACATGATCCTGTGAATTTGTTCGTTGAAAGATATTGGCCACTAATGATTTTCTCTAAGCCAGCTGATTCTTTTTGCTACAATTGTCTGTTCTTAGATGCACAATCACGTGTTTTAATAATCTGCTGGATAGGGAAACTTAAAGTGATGATAAAATACGATTTAAGAAGCTTTTATTACATTTTAAATGAAATTATTTAAAAAATGTAAGTAAATTGTCCAAATATAGCATGATTGATCTTTCATGTAAAACAAACCGCGTGGAAAACGGTTCAGTGGAAACCTCAAGTGAACTCTTCAAAGAAGTGCAAAGTTGAAATTTTACCCAATGTTAAACTCCATAAGAAAAGTTTATTTTCCATTTTTGACCCAATTAACATAAATATTTTCAAAATACAAATTGAACCTGAACATATAGGACCGCTAACCTTTGTTTTGGTACAACGCGCATGTAAATTGGTCCAGTAGAATGGTCAGGCTCGCTGTCATAAGCTTTAAATTTTTTCCTATGTTAAATCTCCATAAAGAAAGTTTATTTTCCATTTTGATCCAATTAACATAAATATTTTCAAAATACAAATAAAACCTGCACATATAGGACCGCTAACCTTTGTTTTGGTACAACCCACATGTAAATCGGTCCAGTAGAACGGTCAGGCTCGCTGTCATTAGTTTTGCAAAAGTTTTTAGTATATAAGATTTTCAGAATTTAGATTCGAATAAAAAAAGAACGATACTTTGTAGGAATTCCCCTTTTAGTGAGAATTTGTCATATTATTTGACTACTGTATATTTTAAACCATCATGCATATATCTGGTACACAAGTTCTCAGTTATTTAATTTTTTGTAATTAATGGAAATTCTGTCACTCCCTGATAGACTTACCATCAGCAATGCATTACTTAGCATTTGAGTGTAATGTACTTAATTAACATTGACTGATAACACCACTGATAAACCTTCATCTGTAACCTAAACCTTACGATAGAAATTTTATATTTCCAACAATTCTTTACTAGTTTTCAGATTTGTCTAGTTTTGCTTAGGTTGGAGCTCGAGTTACACAAGCTATTACAAAATATTCGATACATTTAACATCTAATTTAAATACGCACACTAGTCAGTTGAACACACTTTTTTCTCTTCCCTCGTCTTACCATCGTCGAAGTAACCAAACGTCTGTTATATTCCATTCATCAAACTGAATAGTCTGTATAGTTTCTAAATGCGTATTAATCTTAGGATTTTTATTGCCGTAAAACTGTAAAAGTATTTACAGTGGAATAATTAATGACATTTCACTTGTAGTGTATTAAAAATAAGATATGGCTGCATATACATCTCCAAAAAGTTGTTTAAAGGAGAAAACTAGACGATTTAGTATATTAAGTGGTAAGCAAACGGTTGTTATCTTCCGTTTAAATGATGGAATATGATTAGTGTCTTGATCTTTGACTTATAATTTTGTTAATTAATATCTGGTAAACTATGACATTTAATCAGAACCACTTAAAAGTCTATCGACAATTAGTTTGGGAATTTTAAGTTCTAAGTTAGTAAAATAATTCCTACGAAGAAATAAAAAAACCCTTAATAAACTATCAATTAGTATTTACAAATTCCGTTTAGATGATCGACTTTTAAGAGGGTAATTTATTCCCTCGTGGCGAAGTTACTCCGATTACATAAAACACGTGTGCATTTGCAAACGTTCAATGTGAATTAAGCAACAACTTAGACTAGAGAAATACTCTACAGATGTCAATAGTAACTAACTGTACAATATGAACTTTTAGTGTACTTTCCTAAGGTTATTGTATTATATTGTGAACAGTTAGGTTTTGTATGTACGCTATGACGTTATATCAAGTAACTTATTGCAGAAAATACAATTCCCAGTTTTTAATTAATATAAATCCATATAATCTAGCACATCCTCTCCAATTAGCTTGTTTCAGCCACAGAGAGTTTGCTGTTTGTTTTAAAACTTGAATCAGTATATTTCTGCTGCACAAGCACAAGTCAAGTTTTACATTCAACAACAAACCAAAATCCATAAAATATAGATCCATATTTAAATATTTTATGATTTTAATGTTTTGTTTAGTTTTAGTTGTATTTACTGTAATATACAACTTGTTTCAAAATTACATTTACAAACGGCTGGACATTTTTCTCAGTTACAATATAAGACGTAGAAAGTCTTGTTCATATACATCAGGACCTGCTTGTTTTTCCTTATCATTTATTTAAAATTTTGTATTAAATCGTTTTTGTTTTAAACAGATTTTACGAATAATACAAAAATTACGTTAGAAATAAAAACTACGTATTCAAGTTTCAATTCTTGTGTTTGTAACGTTATGTCGAATATGAATCGTGAACGAAAAGTTGGCCAAGAATAGGTTCATAAAAAGGTTTGTATTGACATTATCATCAATGAAAGACAAAATCATCTCTTGTAAAGGCTAGAAATAAATTTGAATTTTACATCAGTATATCAATGTCTTTTTGTAGGAAACGAAGCAGTTTCGACCGAAATTATTTTATATATTTATTTTGATTCTAAATGTAAACGTTATACTGTGTTTACTTCTGTTATGATATAATGTAATTAATGAAATTTCTTTTATTTGATAATGTTGGCATTTCAATTGTGTACTACTATGTTTTTCTTCGACTCAATAGGTACAGGTTTTATATGGATTTCAAAAGGAAAAGAAAATGTAATTAAATAGTGGAATATTTTATACTTTTCCCTACGTTAAAAGGCAATTTTTTGTTTAATTTCTTATAAATAAAGAGCAAATTCGTTATAATATTTATATTATTGTAATAAGTTTAACTTTTATGTTAAAATGTCTCCTAATGAATGCATTTGCCATCTGAATGTTAAGGGTTGAAATAGTAAGTTAGTGGGTTCTATCAACATTTGATTTACCTCGATAATGATTTCACTTGTTTTTAGAATTGTTTTAACTGAATTATTATTTATGATTAAATTTTAATATAAATGTGTCTATGAGCTAGTTAGTTCCATCTGATTTGACTGTTTAATTAAAAGAAACATCTATATTGGGGACGAACTTAGTTCATTTGGAGAGTTGAGACCGGGTTGAAAGGGAATCCCGGTCTTGGTCCAAGTTTTTACACTTGTAATTTAGTTATATTAACCCTTGCTGGGGAAGTGTGTAAGCAGAAAAAAATTAAAATAACAATAAATAACACCACTTGAATAAACTTTGACCACATACTTTCACAACTAATATGCTTATTAACTCAAACGCATTTCAACGACAAAGTCTTCATCTTCAGTAATGCACGAGCTACAATAGTCAAACTATAACTCACTTAAGTAGTTTATTTATAATAACACCACTGTAAGCTGCAAATAGAATTAAGATTGTTTTTAATGTCGTTTCA
>JAGFPH010001198.1:111930-129811 GCA_018207615.1 Philaenus spumarius
TCTACAGTTCTCTTAGCAAAGCACTAGAAAATGTCTAATTTATTTACATCAATTACATTTTTAATAATAGACTACGCACTCAATAGGGGAAAACAAGTAAAAAGTATAATATTCTACTATTAAATAACTAGATAAAGTGTATCTTTAAATAAACTGTTTTATTTTAAAACATGTAAATATAATAAATCGTTTAAAACACCTTAACGAATCTAATTTACTAATTCATAAGAATTTATATAATTTGGTATGAATGCGCCTAAAACAATTAATATTTATTATTTAATGTAACAATATAACCTATACTCAGACTAAATTATATACACACTCTTAATATTAAAAATTAAAATATATGTTTTTTTAAATTTTTTTTAGTTTGCTGAGCTAAAAGGAATAATGTAAAATTCTATTTACTCCAAATAATTAAATTATAATAAGTTATCAGTAGAAATTGATGTAAACTCACCTAGCGATGTACAAACTCACCTACCTAATGATCATTTTCAATGAGTGGAGAAAACCTGTTTGGATATGTGATTGTACGAGTAATTATAATAACGCTAAGTGGATCAACAGAGAGATGCTTTTGTGCAGGCCTATGAAGCACGATGGAATTAAAAATGTATTGCTCCTTCCTACACAAACAAAAACAGAAAATCTTTCACCGGTAATATTTTGAAACTGTAATACTAGTAATAATAATATAACGAATAGATTTGATTATTTTAAACTTATTCCTTTAGAAATAATAGTTTATTGTAAGCTTTGTCAAAGCTAAATGCAAGTATTATTTTATTTTATCCCTTATGTTAGTGTTCGATTTATAATCAAAGCAACATTTATTTTTCTATAAAATAAGTACAATGTATTATATTTGTAATGAGAAGATACTACAAAGTTAGAAATTCAATAACTTATAATAAAATTGTTACTAAAAAAAATTACATTTTGGCACCTTAGTGCTTAATACCAGAACCAATTGACCGAGTTAAAACAGTAGTAGTGTCAGATTTTGTTAAAGAGATATTATTTTTAGCATGCTACAAAGGTAGTATTACGTAATACGCACACAGTTAAGACAAAGTAAAATCTGCATAAAACTTAGTTATTGTGTTATCTGTTTCCCGCAGTTAAATTTGAACATTTCTCGCAGAGTTTTAGCATGACAATCTGTTTATTTATGATAAAATGTAAGGAAATTCCATTTTGTATTATCAATATTTATTAAAAACAAAATGTGAATACAAGACAACTAGAAAGAGACTATGGAAATCAATCAAAATAATGAGAGAATAAAATATGTTAACTCACAAATGGTTCCAAACAGTTTGAATAGTGCTGTTTTAACCAAGGTATAAATACACAATTTCAGACATACGCAGTTTCAATTAATTTGAAGGCACTCATGTTCTTGAACAAACACCTGCATACATGCACATGAATGATTTTATACAGTAATATTATAGCCGGAAGCTACAGGCTCAATTGAGTAATATTTGCTTTAACACATTCTATAATTATTTCTTTACGATTGAAACAGCATTTTCTAAACTTTTATTTGTTATTTTTTCACTAATATATAAAGACAAAACTCTTATTTACACGTACGCAAGGTTTGCAAGATGGTGAATGTATAAATACCTAAAAGTAATCTAGTACGTAATTTTACTGGTAAACCTTGAGATTAAGACCTTGAAATATTTAGTTAAGAAATGCAGTATTTACACGAGTTATGTTACGTACAAGTCTACGGATACATGTAGTAAATAATATCCACAAATACACATTTTATTTACTCTGTTTTATCTGAATTTGAGAAAGTATAACAAATTTTAAATTCTTGGAAACAAGTTATGTTTATTTAGAGTAAACATTGAAGATTCGGTTTAGAACGTATCCACAGGTCTGAATGAAGTAAAATGTTGTTATGTAAGAGGAGTGCTAAAAAAAAAACAACAACAAAAAGCATTGTTTGTAAAAAAAAACATATATTGTTACTAGAGTTCTTCGTAATTGATACCTTAATTTTTAGACACATTATTGTTGGATGAAATATAAATGCAAGATAATTTATATAATTTTCAGTCTGTAAACCCTGAACAACACAGTCTGTAAACATTTCAGTTTGACAACACTGAAAACAAACTTTAAGAAAATGAAATCTGATGAAAAGTGTAAGATGGTTTACCTGGTTTTGGTAAACGATGTTTGCAACCAAAACAGTGTTAAATTAAAAGTGTAATTTAATTGATACTAATGAGGTATTCAATTTTAAGCAGTGGTATTGGTTATAGAAAATAAAGTCAGCTGATAAAATTATTAACTTGAGAAAAAAAAACATACAAAAGCATTGTCAAAACTGACATAAGACTTACACTGGTTAAATGTTTATATTGAGTGGAATACTATGGTTGCGTGCTAAGAAAAGAAGGACAATTCACATTTCCTACGATGAGATTTTATTAGTATGGAGTGTGATAAATTCACGTTATGGCATCTCCCAAGATATATTGTGTACTGCATACATAGTGCTAAGGCTATATAGTTTTATAAACGCAAACTGTACAGTTTCTAAGGAACGGACAAAGATATTATGTAGTATGCTAAACTGCATATTATATCCCGATAATAAAAATCGAAAGTATTGTATTTTTCAAAACTAATGAACGTTTTACAAAAAAAAAAATAATAATATTACGATCCTTCACGTAGTATATCATTCGTTAAGGCTTTATTTAAGGATGTAAAAACTAAAATGGTTTGTTAAAAAAAAGCATTACCCAAATTCCGTATATTTTTGAAAATATTTAAAATAACATTTAAAAAAAGTGATATTGCTTACTTTTGTTGGCATATTTTACAAAAAACAAAATGTATTTGTGATGAAAATAACGTTTTCCTTTCATGTTAGCACTGTACAATAATACGGCGTTTGTAAGCTGTCACCTCCCTTTAATCAACACAATATGGTTATTGTTATTGGTTAGGTGGTTATTAGCCTAAACTGTGTTTAACGCGTGATGTATTTTTTGTCATTATTAATAAAACATTACTTGTTTAAAACCTTCGGACCAATCATAGGGACTGAACCTATTGCACGCCATACAACTTCAGGTTTGTCAGGTTTATTCTTCTAAAAACCCCTTTCGGTAAATATTGCAAGATAACTAATTTATGTTCAACCCTTAAAGTGTATTTTTGAAACATAATTCAATGTGTTAAATTACCTCTTATAACTTAGCAGTAGATAAAAGCTATTATAATATTTCTATTATATTAAGCCCAATCGTGTTATCCTCACCTGGGAATGTAATCGTTTTTAATAAACTATTCATATAAAAAACTTTAATCTATATTTATATATTTTAGGTGTTACCTTACTTAGCATACAAAATTTAACAAGCGATTTACATTCTCAATACTTATTTTATTCCAAGGAAGTTTATATTATCACATGAAACATGGAAATCTCCGATTTTCTTTTTAAGTTTTATACATTAGGGGGATCGTTTTAAATGGTTCTTGCACATTGTTATAATATAATATATGTATTAATATATGTATTAATATATACAAACTCAAAAGTCATTACGTGATTGTCTATTATTTTTAATTACAACTCAGCAGGAATGATATAAGCTAAAGAACAATCTAATAGTTTAAAAGGAAATTTATTTATATTTGTCACAATTTTCCTCCAACAATCTACACGCTTCTGAGAAATTTGAGGAGTCTAGTTTAAGCCGCAATGGAGATTGTTTGTGTTAACACTTGTGGTACAATTTATATTTATAGGCATATTTAATTATTATTAGTCCTGCGGGGTCATTTGTTTAGTCATGGACAACCCATAAGTTAATAATTAGGTTGGCTAATTATAACCTGAATTAGGTCAAGGGAGTATAACTGATTCCAAATCTATACAGCCGTCTGTCTGTACAGTCTGTTATATTGCAGTCTAGTAATCACGTTAGTTCATTAAAACCCGTTGTCAAAGCTTATTCTCTTTGTGCAGATAAGTGCATTAAATTGTAATATTTAAATTACAAGGTTGAAGGCTCAGTAGGTTATAACGGAGAGAAAATTAACTCATGTTAACTTCTGATGTCATTAAGAGACCGTACGTTACAGTTAAAAACATTTGTGGTTATCTTTTTTCCCCGAATTTTCTTGTATCTATCTAAAGGTTCAACTTTAAAATTAAAATGTCCCAAATAAATCATGTTTCAACCAAAACCACGTTTTTGAACATTTTGTTTGTTCAAACTTAAGCCCATCTCTTTAATTTACAGTAAAACACTTCACTAGACATTTTTTATAACAGACTTTTAATGAAATAATGCTCATGCTTTTTTATAAATATTTTTAAATATTCAATATTTATAGTAATACCCGTTACTCTCTACCCTTTTATTTACTTCAATTTACTTGCAACCAATTCTTGTTGTTTACGGCAAGACTGAGAATGACCGGCCTACACCAACAGTTAAAGAAAACTTCAGGTTTTACAAAACTTAATACCAAACTTTAATGTAGGCCTACTTCAGTCAGTAATATTCGGTAATCAGGTAGACAACAAGTTAAATAATATGGACAATACTAGTGTAAGTAAATTATTTGCCTGGATTTAATAAATGTGTCTTCTGTTTTATCGGTATTGTCATAATTTATGAATTGTTGTGTAGTTTTAAATTTAATTCAAATCACATAGTTTTCAAATTTATTAATTCCTATTGTTCTATGTGGAGTAATTTAGGAACCCTTTTTGGCTACATATAAGAAATTTGTAATTACAGTACACCGTCTCGTGGTCTATTTCTCACCTTGTAAAGGCTACCGCGGTTTCAAAACAGTGTTTCCATCATCAGGACGTACAAAAACAGTCAAATCGCTCAATCGAGGTCGTGACACAAGTATAAAACAATTAAAAAACACAACACACAAACATTAATAACAAGAACATATTATTTTGGAGAAAATACCGCGTGCGGTACTGGTAACGAACAAAATCTAGACTGCGGAAATATTTAGTTGTCAGTTAGTTGTCATTGAGAATCCCTCAACTCTCTGTTATCTATTGTGGCGGTGCGACAAGATGTTTGTTTGTTGGCTGTCCTTAAAGCGGTGTCGTTAATTAAATTGGATTTAAAAACATAGTTTGTCATTAAGGACATTGATATGATCCATTTTTACACCTTTATAGATATTGAACTCTTCCAAAAGAGTCCATGTAGCTACTTTTTTTTTAGAAAAGTGTAATATTTCCAGGTTATTGTGGATATCAGTGTATTTATGATCCATATCGATAAGATGCTCACCGAAATCAGAGTTTGTGGATAGGGTCCTTTTAGGCAAGTGTTCCTTAAATCTTTTGTTAAAAGAGCGGGCCGTCTGTCCTATATACAACTTAGGGCATTCGCTACAAGTAATTTTGTATATGCCAGTCTTGTCATGCTTCTCACTTACGTTTTTTATTGGTTTATTTAAAAAAGAGGATAATTTATTTGAAGTATTAAAAGCAACGGTGATGTTCTCTTTTGCTAATACATATTTTAAAGTATGGCTTAACGCTGATCCGTATTCCGTGGAAACGTAAATTTGTTTGTCTTACTAATGGTTGTCTTATTTTTATGTTTCCTAATGAGCTTAACTGAGCTATCGTATCCATTGGAAACGGAAAAGTACTTAATAGTATTCACTTCCTGCTCGTACTTCACCTTGTCTAAAGGCACTGAGACCAATTGGTTTTCAGTTAGGCATACTAAAATATTCTAGATAAAATTAAATTTTAACTGTTTCATTACATTTAAGCACAAACGGTAAAATTTTTGTGTATTTGAGACATTCAAGGATAACTAAATCAATCCTAACAATTATTTTCTAAAACGAAATAATAATAATGCTAATAATTTCAACATAAATGCAAAATACATAAAAGGAATTCTTAAATAAATAACCATAAAAATGGAAAATTAAATCGAAGTAAGTTTTAGGCTACCTAATTATTCTCTACTTGTATAACTTCTTGGTGACAATTTGTCGGTTTGCAAATTTAGACAAGTCTGTTTTTATTCAATCTCAACTTAAAATTTTATTTCATGGGCTGTCTGGAGTAACATTTTGAGAGACAAAAACGTGTGTCAAAGAAAATTTTTATAATCTTGTTTCCTTTAGATTTAGTAAATATTATTTGGGCAGTAATATATATTGAAGAAGAATGTAATACATATATGCACATAAGAATGCCTGCTTTAGCTGTCAAATACTATTATTTTCATTGTTTCACTAACTAATTTTTAACCTTTTAACTTTTTTAATTTAAAACCTAAATTTAATTAGCAAAACATTTGGTACACCTCTAATTTCTTTAATTATAGGAAAATCAGCTATATGAGTTGCATGCGTTCAAAATATTATTGTTTGTAATATAATACATCCTACTAACAATACAAATATACACATTGTTTATTACACTATAATTAGGCACAAGTACAACAAGTTATATTTTATGTATAAAGTATATTATCAGTATGAGCCTCGATCAAGAACTACAAGTAAACAAACATACTTTCTTATATTGAATTAAAGTATTACATTTTGTACATGAAGTATATATGGCAATTGTTTACATGACCTATACATTATATCGTTGTACACAAGTATCTAACGCGAAATAGTTTTATAACGTAAGCTGTTTAAACAAATAATATTCTTAGATTTGATTATAAACTAGCAATTCAACTTAAATATTTAACCTGTATACAATACAATTTTATTGAATGAATGAAAACCTTTTAGATTATATTTAGGTGTTTATTTTAGATTATATTCCCTAGTCTTTTTTGTAATAATTTAATCATTTTATCAACAGTCACCATTTTATATTAATACAAAGAATGTATACAAGTGTTGTATGTATAAAAATGTATGTGATTTCAAAACAACAACAGTACGTGTTTAAACAGATGTTTCGTCGGCGTTGCCGCTTTACATATTAACCACTTTAAATATATACATAGCCAAAGGTATTTGTATTTTAATTTTAAGGTTTTCTTTTGAATAAATTGTTGCTTACAAGACGCTTGAAGTGTCAACTGACATGAAAACTGTAAACTTGTGGTTTGATTAAAATTCATAATAGATATCGCAATTGAGTTCAGAAGATATTGCTGCACTTCCCAAAGAGTAAAATATTATTTAATACTGTAAATATATCCTCTTTCTCTACCTCCGTCCTCCACACCTCTCTTCCTCTTCCCGTCTCTCACTCTCTCTCTATCTCATTATAAGATAATACTTCGCCACAAATAAATACATTTAACTAATCAATCAAATTAATTTAGTTTGATTATATTTCTCCCCCTCCCCTCTCCCTATCTCTATCTAAGGTTAATTACAAGAAAGGACCTGATGGTCCAAACATGCGCCCATAGTAAAAAGGTTTTTCAAATCATCAAACAAAAATCACCCATTTCTTTTTTCCTTAAATTGTGAAAGTTTCTTTTAGTCAAGAGTGAACCTCAGAGGTTCTAACTGTATCATACTGGTCAAACAATTTTATAATCTCTACTACCCCAATTACTTTGAGTTTAATTAAAAATTATCTGCAAATGTTTATGTATTACTACGTATCAACAAGTTTAAATATACAATTTGTGTTATCGATTCAGTATTTTTAATACTTGAAGGCTTATTTTTTATGTAGAATTACTTTTCGTATTTAAGTCTATGTTGTATTGTTATTTCAAAAAGATGAAATTCTTTGAAATAATTTGTAATTCCACTTGGTGGAGTTAAATGGAAGTGAGATATAAAAGTACTAATATTGCACCAACAAATAAATTCGTCATTAATACAGTGTCACTTACTGTATTACATTATTTTAAATTTTCCAAATGAAATAGTTTTACACATAATTAAAAAACCACAGTAATTAATTGTTATATTATACTTAACGATAATTAAATGAAAAAAGGAGAAACAATACAAGAGTTTTAAACTTTATTTTACTAACGATATTGCTGTACTAATATTATAAAGAGGTCAAATTTGTTTTTTTGTATGTAGGGGGTAATCTTTTTACCTACGATTTCGATTCGGTCAGGTTATAACACATTTTATATAGGTAATTTGGGGTACAGCGAAGCCTAAGGTTAAGTTCGGTCAAGTCCGGGTTTTAGATCGGGTAAGATCGGCAGAAACAGTTATATAATGTATTTTACATTATATTACAGGGGTACAGCGAAGCCTTACGTTCGGTTGGACTCGGGTAAGAAAGGTAGAAACAGTTATATAATGAATTTTAAATTGTATTACAAGGGTTTAAGTTCGGTCAAGTCAGGGTTTTAGTTCGGGTGAGATCGGTAGAAAAAGTTATATATTGTATTTTACATCATATTACAAAAGTTTAAGTTCGGGTAAGATCGGTAGAAACAGTAATATAATATATTTTACATTATATTGCAAGGGTACAGCGAAGCCTTACGCTCGGTTGGACTCGGGTAAGATCGTTAGAAACAGATATATAATGGTTTTTAGTATATGTTAGAACAATATAGATCGACAAGGTTCGAAGAAACTTACTACGTTGCATAACAATCGTTATATGGTCACACATTATATTATTCTATATTAATATTTACTGTTATGATCTGACCGTTGAACAACATATATGCTTATACACACACCCCAACAAGGTTTAAGATAACTTAAGTTGCCGATGTCTTTTAATATTACCACTCTTAAGTATTTTTTTTTTTTTGCACCCTGTATATAGGAGTAAAGTGTTCCATACATACTAACCGGATAAAGATAACTTAAATTGTCGATACCTTTTAATAATACATTCTATTGTTCGTATAAAATAATATCGCTTTTAAGAATTTTGGAACACCCTGTTTATGTAAAGTGTTCCATACATACTAACTGGGCTGAGATAACTTAAATTGTCGTAACCTTTTAATAATAAGTTATATTGTTTCTATAAATTAAATATTACTGCTTTTAAGAATTTCGGGACACTCTGTATATAGAAGTTAAGTGTTACAAACACACCCTCACACGCACTAACTAGGTTAAGATAACTCCGTTTTATCTTTTAATATTGCATTATATTGTTCGTATAAATTAAATATTACCGCTTTTACGAATTTTGGAGCATCCTGTATATATTGGAGGCTGCGAAAATGGCTGTGATATATCGACAAGATGGCGAACTAGATGGCGACGGATTATAAATTTAGCGCCGTCGTTTAACATTGAGGATACAATGCCGATTAAATGCCCTACACTCTACTAGGGTGGGGGTGGGGTTGGGGGTTAGGGGTGGGGTAGTCTATTTTACTTTTTAAACACCTTAAATTAATCCCTCACGCATTTTTCGAAATTTTGAATTTTTCAAAATTTTAGGGGTGGGGGTGGGGGAAGGGGGCGGGTAGGGGTAGGGTAAATGTATACGTTATGTCCAATACAGCTCTTGAACTTAACCCCTTGCTCAATTTTCAAAATTTTCCCATTTTTCAGAAAATAAATTTTTTCGAAATTTTGGGGGAGGAGCCCCTGACCCCGGAGCACAAAATTTCATACATACATCACAACACGCTCAACTTTTTAACACATATACGTGAATTTAACAACCCCCACTCCTCCGCTTAAGTCAGCAACACATCTCAGACGTAGTCCCATAAGAGCCCATGTTAGCGTTCAAGTATGGGGACGACTACTTATGGTAATGAATATAAACAAACGACATGTTGCTAAACATTTTATACAAACAGCTGATATTTTTATAGATAAAATTGAAGGTTAAAGAAGTTTTCAAAGCCAGTTTGGCGGTACCCTGATGGAATTTCTAAATAAAAATATGCTCATTTTTTAATCTGGGAACCTAAAAATATCCATGAAAAATTTCAGCTCAATAAATCCAGTAGTTTTTACGTGATTGAGTAACATACATACACACACACATACACACACACACACAGACAGACACCATTAGATTTTTATATAATAGTATAGATGAAAAGAGATTATATCTATGTTAAAATCAAATTCTTCGTTATTTACGATAAATCGGATTTGTCTGAATAGAAATATTTTGTCTGTCGGGGTTTTAAAAATCCGTAATATATTGAAAACACGAACATCTCAAAGATTTTCACAAGTCTTAGAAAGACGTAATACTTTCCCATTTTATTTAAAAACCACAAATAAGTATTTAGTCTAATTCATTGCAAATTGTAATGTCCATGGCTTACGACATTTATGAGATAATTTAAAGCAGGCTAAGAATACTGTTGAAACACGATTAATGCTTACTGACTAGAACAAGACAAACATTTAAAGAACTGTATATTTGTGAAATCTTTTATGTGATTGTTTAAACTAAACTACTGTCTTTTTTAAAGTTTATATCAAGCTTCCCAAACAAGAATCAATTCCCTTAAAGGCTAGTAATATGCTCCCACACATAATTAGTGATGTTTTAGCTCTCTGTATTCCGTTTACTTTTAGAATTATTATTTAGTTTTAACCTTTGATCAAAAACTCTACTTGGAGACAATTTATGCGAAGAAAATATTAATTCATAATTAAAATGAGAATTATCTCTGTATTTTAAAAGTTATTTAGCTACGGATAACGTAATTCAAATTAATAATTTTTTGTTTCTTATCGTCATCGTTATCCAATTCTTAGTTTAAGAAACGTGCTACAGCTGTTTCATGATTAATCGCATTTTGAAACACTGTACACGGAACACACTAAAATACAAAACACAAAGTTCACACATCATAATTCCCAAGTAAATTTTACAGCAAACCCTATATGTGAAGAAATAATCAAGTGGGCTGTAAGGAATTAGTCGTTGCAGGGATAACATGTTCTTCGCAGTTGGCAACCATGATTATCAGCTGTCCAACATTTTAAATAATTAATTGTAATGTATTCTGTTGGCCAACAAGTTGTAAAAATGTCGGACGTTTTGTGTATTTTTGTGTGCTGTTTTATTTTTGACGACGTCCCAATGGACGTAGAATTATCGTGGTGAACTGTGTGTGTTTCGTGTACCGTGTTTGAAAATGCGATTAATCGTGAAACAGCTGTAGCACGTTTATGAACCTAAGAATTGGATAACGATGACGGTAAGAAACACAAATTTATTATTAATTATCTCTGTAGTTATAAAATAATGTTCGTAGCCTAATATTTTAGCGAGTAATGCAATATTTAATAAATACGTGTAAACAAACACTATTACGTAAAGATGTTATGATTTACATTAATTCTTATTATTACTAATAATGTGAAAAATTTCACCAACATAAACATACAATTTTTATATTTTCAGCTAATAAAAGTGCCAATTATATTACTACGCAAGCCATCACGGCTATTAGTTTTCACTTGTAAAGATACACATACCGCGAATTTAATAGCCTATATATGCAGTATTCACCTAAACATAACAATCTGTAAATAACACGTTATAAAAAACAGCAAAGCTTATTACTATCACAATTTTGAGCATTCAATTAGTACAATATGCTTTTAAGTTGGAATAACTGCTCCCTTTCCTAAACAAATGTTGTCGTCTGCAAAGATATCAGCGAGGAGGCGTGTGTAAACTTGTGTCAAAGAAACAAACAGGTTCAAAGCGTGAAGATTAGGTGCCCTTATCTTGAAGCATATTACAAAGCCCATTTCCTTTCGAATGAAAAATCCTTTTTATTATAACCTGTTTTTTGTCTGAAAATATTACATGGCTATACTTCCAGTTAAGCTAACAAATAAATTGTGAATCGTCCATCTGTGTAAAGATGTTAAAATGGTTTTTAAAAGACCACTTACTTGGCAACTTCATTTAGATAATTTTGTGTAACACACGTCGTATTCATGGTCACCATGGCTAAGATCATGATGGCTATTTTTTGGCTAAAATTTGCCTCTATGAACAAGAACATAGGTTTAAAATTTGTGAGTGTCCATACAGACTGGTTGGGTGTCACTTGACAATTGTATACGAGATTTAAGCATAAAATATTATGTCGTAAAGTCTATTATAAAAAAAGTTGACAATACTTGGAAACATTATAAAATTATAACCCTATATTAATTAACCACTCATACAACCTTCAGTATTATTATGTTATTTTTAATTTGGTTTGTACAAAGTCCCGGAACCTTAAACCTATTTGTTTACTTAATCATTCCATTTAACATTTTTAATTTATTGTATTCTTTCATACAAAATCTATATTAATTTGTTTGTGCTGTTGTTCCAGGCAATCTCAAAAATGAAAAATCTTGCATGTGGATAATTTAGATCTTTATGAGTAACGTTAAAAATAAACTTGTTTTATTGGAGGTCATGTACAAATTTAGTTGTAGTTGGTGGGAAAGCCAATATATAATATTAATATACAGAGTGGTATTTAATTGTGAAAACTGCTTTATTATGCACGTCTCAGAAGAATGTTGAGGCAGAAAAAAATGAAGACATAAACTCTGTTGCGCTATTGTTTTTCTTGTAAAAGTTTACATAGAAATCTAGAAATAATGTGGCATACCTTCCTGTAGAACAAAGAATATGTATTACCTTCCTCCTACTAACACAAAGAACACGAACAATTGTTCACAAAACATGTTAGTTGTAGTTAGTTTCATGTAATACATATATATATATTCATGTCTAAATTGTAATTATTTGTATTCATTAAAACATGTTAAAATATGTTATTTTGTCTGTTTTGAACCAATCATGACCTAAACCTATTTTTTATAAGGAATAAAATACTAATTATCACGTTGGCCCGGTTCATCGCTTTATACTACCGTAACACTAATAAACAATATACATGGACTGGGACAAACAGTTGTAACGATCATCACAGACCATGAGTACAATTTTGTTTGTTTAATAACCTAAAACGAAAGGAGGGTAATTTTCCAGAGAACTTTACTTTCCCACGAAGTAAAAGCTGGAAAACTGCCAGAAATTGTCGCGTAAGATAAATTTCCTGTGAACTTTACTTTTCCACAGTAAAAGATCATTTAGCGGAATCAACACTATAAAAAAGTGTAGCTTAAAAATGTACGACTAACTTTTACAATGGTGGTAGCGAACGTGTTATTTGATTGGGGTACACCTGTATCCCGCGCGACCACTCATGTTATGAAAAATAGCGTGACCACCGGAGTGTTAAATGTCTAAGTTCTATTAAATATGGCAGATCAAATTAGGATAAAAATTAAAAACCCACCATAATTTAGATTTTTGTAAACTATGTAAACGTTTCTTGCCTCAAAATACAGATTATATGAAGTATAAAACCGTGTAAATACTTAAATATCACCCTGGCTTGTTGTATCGGTTAGCAGGCATTGTAACCCCAGTTTTAAGTTTTAAAACATATAACATGAAAAGACCTTCTGAATTCATTGGTTTGTTTATGTCTTGACCTAAAACATAAATTCAGTAAATGAACCTTTAAGAATGTAGTTCACACAATGTTATGACAATTATACAATTTAAAATTGAAACATTTTAGCTAGATCAAGAATAGTTAGTTAAAGAACAAAACATTTATGAAATAACCATTTTGGTACTTTTTCCAAATGTAATTTAAGTTGCACAAAGTAATTTTTACAAATGAAGAAACTAAATAATGTGCTAGGTTTTATTGTTTGTGTATTAGTTAATTATTTCTCTATGTAATGTACATGGTGTTTCACGATAGGATTGCACAACTTCAGGAGGCGATAGAAGATCTTTAAAAAAATAAATTTGATCACATGAATAATAGATCCAGAAAAGCTTCGTTTTCCAGATATCCGCCATATTGAGTTTTTTTTCAAAATAATTGATATCTAGAGAAATGTTCACTGATTGAGTTCAAAATTGGCATGAAGTTTAACCTAACAATGATATACTTTAAGAAAAATAATCGATTATATCCGATCATGCGTTTCAAAATGGCGGCTGTTAGAAGATTTCAAATTTAAATTACCAAAAAACAGGGATAATGTATAGACATTTTTTTGTAGCCCTTTTAATTCCCTGTCGTATGGTGTAACTGTCAATCGGATGAAGGATAATAATGAAGTTAAAGATAATTACAGCAATGTACATGCAATATTGTTGTATTCACTGTATTGGTATAGGATGCTGGGTTGAACAAACCAATTATTACACATAATTATTATATTTAGGTCACCTATCTTCCGAAGTTGTGCCAACCTGTCGCAAAACACCCTGTGTTAAGTAAAATGTTCTGGGTAACCTTTTGTTGTTTAATATCATAAACGATAAAAATAGTTTCTATAAATATTGTTTGTAAATATTATGTAAGGCTCCGTCGCAATAAAGAAAACATTAGTTTATATAATTTTAAAAGTAATTATAGTTGTAAAAATCATATCGGAAACTTCCATACAAACATCTGTATAAACAAAATGCATAAAGATAAAAGACTAAATTAAGTGAATGTTTGTTGGTGGACATGTAAACGTTGTCATTCCGGAAATAATGGAAAACAATAACATTTCATTAAGAACTTTAACCTGAAATGTTGAGGTCTGAATGGGACGCTGATGGATTACCCGAACGACTACCTAAATATATAAACAATTTGGATAATTTAAAGACAATTTCAATGATGCCTTTTTATAGTTGAGTCAAGGGTAACTGATAACATTCAATAATCCAGGCCGAAAGTGGTTTTACGTGATTACGGGCGAAATTCATTCGAGTGGTTTATTAGTATAAATAAACTGACGGTTATTGTGTAAATGTCAAACTAAATCAAAATTTATATTTTTATAAATAAATATCACAATAAAAGGTTAGCCACATTTAATTTACTTTGTTGAATTTAAAGTTAACTTTGTTAAAAAATTACTAACCAACCCTTGTAAAAGTTATGTAAGACTTTGCGACTTTACCCATTAAACAGTTTCATCTAGACGAGGCATACATTTTATTTACCTTTTAATAAATAGTTTTTAAGTAGAAAATAATTTAATAACAATGATTGTTAATTATTTATTTTAAACCGATGACATTGAAAACAAGCAAAGTATTATTTCAGGCTTTTTAACATTTGCTGGAGATGTTTATACTGACATCTCAGTTCTAATCTAAGGTCTACGAGATGCTTAGCTTAAAGTTTAAAATTAAAATTAACCATGCTCGGGCGTTTTTTTATTCGTTGATGCACTTATCACTTGAATACCTTACAACATTATGAATAAATACAAATACACAAATGCATTAAAGATAAATAAAAATAATGAGGAAAAGGCTTATTGAGAGTAAAATGTTTTACCAAAAAATTTTCATTGTACAAAAACACATTAAATTTTAAATATCCACACAAATAAGATTGAAAACTGAATACCTCATTCATATATAAACACAAACATAGACAAATAAATAACTAAGTTTTATATTATAATTAAAAAAAAAACAATCTTATCTAAATTATAGATGAGGCGAAAGTATTTATTCAAATGATGATAGGTAAGTATGTTTTCTGCATAAATGTTTTTTTTTTAAATATCTGTTAAATAAAATGCTGTTTTTTTTCGTATTACAATAAGGTACCTTTCACATTATGGTTAATTTTATTCTTCCTGTAAATTTAGTTAGTAAAAATACATAATATATAATTGTTAAAATTTTACTTAAACTTAAATAATGTAATTTATTTGTCTACTAATAAATTTAAAACTAAAAAATATGGTTTATTATAAATAAAACATGAGGTATAAACTAGATGCTGAATAAAAACTGACGTGCGAAACTTTTGAGCAGTGAAACTTCAAGCAATTATATTTCACTAGTCAAAGCTATAAAGCCAAACTACTCTTTCTTCCCACCCTCTTCCTAGCAATATCGATAACGAGTTTGGCTTGATCAAATTTGCATTCGTTTGTTCCATCAGTGTCCCATTCAGACTTCAACATTTCAGGTTAAAATTCTTTATAAAATGTTACTGTTTTCCATTATTTCCGGATTACATGTTCACCAACAAACATTCACTCAATTTAGTCTTTTATCTTTATGCACTTTGTTTATACAGATGTTTGTATGGAAGTTTCCGATACGATTTTTTTAACTATAATTACTTTTAAAACTATATAATCTAATGTTTTCTTTATTGCTACAGAGCCTTACATAATATTTACAAACAATATTTATAGAAACTATTTTTATCTTTTATGGTACTAAACAGCAAAAGGAAACCCAGCGTGTTTACTGCAGTAGTACGATTAAGAGGAAATGACGTAACATATGTTAGAACGTTTTACTTAACACAGGGTGTTTTGCGAGAGGTGGCACAACTTCAGAAGATAGGTGACCTAAATATAGTCAAATCATTTGTACAATTCAATTTAATTTACCATTTCACTTTGTGACGGTTTGTTTTTTGGTATTTTCTTGCGTTACGAGTAGATTAAATATTTATAAATGTTTTTAGATTGGACTATATTTAATCTAATTACGCGTATAATTATTTCCTACGTTGTTTACTTTTGCATGGGAATTATTGCTGTTATAGTTTATATTACTATTTTTTTTTATATTTAGTAAATAAGGCATAAAAAAGTACATAAAATCACTGCAAAAACGAACAATAGATATGACCAGAAAGGTACCACATTAAAGGATAAAATTCCCTAGATCAGATCTCTACGTTTAACCCATAAGAGCCCAAATAAATTTTTTTTCACAATTTTGTTTAAATTTGTATTAATATTTGTAATTTTCTTGTAATGGAACCCTAAAACAGTAATATTTAAAAGATTCACATTTTACGTTCATATCAATGATGTGTTACCATATGAAGGGTGCAGGGGAAAAACTAACTTAGTCCACAAAAATTGAAATTTAGATTATGAAGCCATTTAATAGCCTACGGTCTATATTTTCACATGCCAAAAGCTACAGGGGAAATACCAAGAGAGTCACAAGATTATAGCCGTTTACAAATTTGAACCACAGGGAAAAAAACAACTCAGCCCATTTGGTTCTAGGGGAAAAACAACTGAGTCTAGTATCAGTTGCCTTGGGCGCATGCGTGAACAATGCATTCTCTGTTTCTCGGCTGTAGCAGACTAAACAATTATATGGTGTGATTTTTATTAAAAGGGTAGCATATTGCTTAACTTAATAAGAACTGATCTGAGTTATTATTATAAACCTCTCACGCATACAAATCATACAGATTCAAACTTAAGAGCAACCAAGCAAACTTCCTATAACCACTCCTAGATAGTGTTGATACACTATCTTTTACTTTACTTTTACTTAACACGTAATATTTATACCGATAATCTTATCTTCTAAAGCGAGAGATAATTGTCTGTCTGCTAAATGGATCTGGAATCTCCGTCTAAGGATTTTTGATTTTTTGATTTTATATGGGGCTTTTGGCCACGAGAAATCGATTGGAAATGGTCACCAGTCTGGGAAAATTCGTTTTATACGTCTTTTTATTAAATTAAAAAGTGAAATTTGTCCATTTTAAACAATACAAAGCACAGCTGATATGTTTTCAATGTCATTACAATAATCATCTGTTTTCTTTTAAACGAAGCATAGCTGATGCAAATGTTTTCAATGCCATTACAATAATCATCTGTTTTCTTTTAAACTGTATTTTATTAGAGGTAAGCCTTATGTTGTATCTACTGTATTTATAGTTACCATGGCAACGAATACTTCTGCTAAATAAACATACCCTTTATTTAGTTGTTTAATGTTATAGGCCTAACCTAAATTAACTGTTTGTATATTTTTAAATGTTCAATAATTATTGAAATCATAGCCCTGCTTATAATCGAGCTTTTAGCTCGGTCTCCTGGTACTAAAGTATTATGGTAA
>JAGFPH010001198.1:176097-221790 GCA_018207615.1 Philaenus spumarius
TCACTCCGTTCCTACCTGGGGATATTCAGCTACCCCGTTCCTAGCTGGGGGATAATTTAGCCTACCTCGTCTTTACGTAACCCGTAATCATACAATTAGTTCGGTTGTCCTGATTATTCGTTCGCTTTATAATACGATACCGGCGTTGTAGTCTAAACCAGGTAGCGGAATGGTAAGGATAAATATCTCTCTCTACTCTTCCTGGGAAAGACCTTTTCGCAGTGATGCACTAAGTTTCAATGTTTTGGTTCACGCATGAACTGAGCCAAAATACATTTTAATCCTATACTCGAGCTCTCCGGACCGCTGGGAAAGCAGCCCATTTAGATAACAGTCAATCCAAGCAAAATACACGGAGATTGTTGTTGCTTGGCAACGCTGTAGCGAAATACACGTCAAAAACTAAATATTTATAAGTTGATATTGTTCATAAATCCTTAATTAACCAATATTGGTTCTTTTTCACAAATAATTTTAATTTAAATTGTCAGCGGTTTGGCAGATATCTGATTTGTAGCATGGCAATATTGGTGTTCTATATAACAACACCCAGCCTAACATTATACTATTCTGTGATCTGTCTTACGTCCTACTAAAATGTTCTTTAAGCGATATTACTTTGTTCCTTTTGTTAATTGGTAATTTTATATTACTATTCTAAATTTACCAAACAAATAATAATAATGATAATTTACAGTAGAAAAAAAGAATGTACCCATAAACTCTCAAAATAAACAATACATTGGCAGGCAATACTTGAAATGGAGATAAACAGATTTGATCAGTGATGCAACATAACTAGCTAAAAATTACTACATGTTCACATAAATTTATAAAACAAAGTATTTGTTACATTTTGAAAAAATGTGTTACTCCTAACCATAGAATTACACATAGATTTAGATTACCTACATTGCTTGGCACACTCAAATAAAACCTACATTCTGGTCACAGCTAGAAATGTTGACGAACAAGATATAACGATGCGTGGGTCTTACAGCATGTATTATTTTTATTTAATTAATGTATTTATTTATATCATTACTTTTTTATTTGTTCCAAATGAAACACGTGACACTACACAATACAAAAGAGGTACCCAATTGGTATCAACAATAAACGCACATATACACAAAATCCCACATACAAATTTAAACGAAATCCCACGTAAATTTACATACAAATTTGATAAAAACTACAGTTAATTAATATATTTTAAACAAATAAGCCCTTCCCGACTCCTGCAGATTTGACCCAGGTATTTCTGGAATGATATTCTTCCACAGAGTACAACGTATTTTCTAGCACCTGAATGAACTCTTGAAACTCTGAAGACAACATATGTTTTTCATATTTTCTGGAAGTGTATTGAACAACTTTATACTATAGTAGTAAATACCGTGAAAACTAATTTTAGTCTGTGGACAGGATAATGAAAACGTTTTTGACGAATGTGGTATTTGTGGTGGTGCTTATTGCCTATGATGTTGTCTGACGACTGTTGTCTGATGATGCTTAACAGCGAAACAGCTGTAACAATTATATTGTTGTTTTTGTGAAATTTTTTTAAGTTTTATTTTTACCTTATATTATGTTTGCTCTAAAAGAAAATTAAAGTTTAATAAATATAAATAAAAGAGAAAGTTACAATATTATGTTGTTTGTTAAAACCTATACAAGATTAATTATAATTTAGATGCGTCATTGATCGTAAAATTATTTTTGTAAACGGAATATTTTTTTTATTCAACAGAATTCCCCAAATTCACCCCTCCCCCTTCTTAGCCGAGAACTGACATGGTAAAATAAACGGCTTTTATTACTTTTAAATAGTCACAGAGGAAATCATTTTGAGAGTAAAGCAAACTGATGCCAGTGACTCAGTTAAACCTGAAATGTGACTTTTCAAATTTAAATTTTCATCTAGGGTAATGCCAAGAAATTTTACATTATTTGTGCTTTGTATTATTTCCTTAACTTTCATTACATGTAAATTAGGATTAGAGTAAAAACTAAAATAAATTTATTTTGCTTTTGTCACGTGCAGTTTTAAGTTATTTACACACTTAGCTGCAGAATCTGCAAAATCTGTATCATTTCTGCCAACTACTGTTAAAGTAGTATCATCAGTAAAAATAATACTGCTTTTGCGGGTTCAAATTTTTGAGGCAAATCATTTACATAAATTAGGAACAGCTATTTTCACAATATTGAACAATGAGGAACACCACGAAGCTCTACTTTCCACTTAAAATCATGAGAATTCAGAGCGCTGTCAACTTATTGAGGAAGACATTATCTATACTATAATATTATAAAGAGGTAAAATGTGTTTGTATGCAGGCGGTAATCTTTGGAACTACTGAACCGATTGAAAAAATGGTTTAACTAATAAAAAGCTACACTATCCCTGAGTAACATATTCTATAATTCATTTTGATAAAAACCTTTTTTATTTCAATATTTGTAAATTTAGTCGGAAAAAAGTCTTAGGTTAGGCCTGGAATGATGAATCATCACATGTATTTTACATTTATTACCATAGCAACCAATTATTCACAGATAAATAGCAATTGAATAAAATAACAGATAAAACAGATGTTTGCTCCAATATTTCCTTTGAATCAAAATTATTTAAATTTTTAACTTTTAGGTTAGGTTTTTATCAAAGTGTAAACCTGAACCTTGTTGGTTCTTTTCACCTTTATTATAACTGCTATTATAAAATATGCGAAATAATTTGATTTGAACATTTAACTTTATTTACCACCTTAGCTTTGGGGTTATTAATAATAATATTATAAAGAGGTAACATTTGTTTGTATCTCTGGAACTACTGAACCGATTGAAAAAATAGTTTTACTATAAAAAGCTACACTATCCTTGAGTAGCGTATTATGTAATTAATTTTGATTTAAGGGTTAAAACAACCCATAAAACAATAAATATTAATTGTTATACTTTCCTTAAAGCTAGAGAGCTGTCATTTTGTACATTTATTTCTTACAATATATATAGAAAAAGTAAACTAGATTTGCATTTGGTCGCGTGCTGCTAAGTGTTGAAAATGTGATAACAACCCCTAAGTCAATACAAATTAATTGTTATATATTTTTTTAAAGTTAGTGAGCTGAAAGTTTGTACATTTATTTCTTACAACGTACATAAAAAAAGTATTATAGTTTGACATTTTGTCGCGTACTGCTAAGAGGTGAAAATATGGTAACAACCCCTATACAAAATGTTGATTGTTATACTTTCCTTAAAGCTAGAGAAAAAACCCTTAATAAATTAAGGAATTTAAAAATAAGAGACCGCTATGTTACATCCTAATTAAAATAAATAAGACATATTAGAATTTAATAGTAGGGCGTATTTACATAAAATAACCTGTTTGCATTTGCTTCAACGCGAGTCACCGTGGGGTTTGGCTAGCGAAGCGAACAGGGGACGGAGCCCTCTAGTTTTATGCATTTTTAAACAAAGATTTAAAACATTTGTAATTATATAAACTAGTAGAGAAAGAAATCAGTTCACGGTTTTCCTCATTAAATGTGATGGAATAGTTAAGTAAAGTAGTTTGTTTATGTACAAGGACCATGATAATATATTTTAATGTATAAACACGTAGGCAGATTTTAACTTTTAGTTTCCACTATAGTAAAATATACCAGCTTTTATTCTTAGCTGCAAAAGCTCGAACATTCAATCCTATGTATTTTCACCTGGTTTTATTCTTTGCTTTCAAATATCCTACTTAAGCCTTCAAGGTATACTTCAACTAAAAGCTCTTCCTGGATGTTTACGTTGCAATATCCTCTATATTTGCAGGGTTTTAGCATTTCTTGTTAAAATTCCTGTTAATGCGTTTGTTGTCCGATTTTTGCGTTTTAAACAAAGTCAATTTAGAGCAGTAATTCTTTGTTTTATCAAATTTTTAAATTACCAAGATTCTTAAAGGCGGAAGGATTTATTGTGCCTGTTAAAAATATAAATTTCATTATATAACTTATTACAAATTTAAATAAAAACCCCGTATACAAAAATTTTAATTTTAACAAAAGAAAGTAATATCAAATTTTAATAGACGGTAATTTAATAATCTGTTTTAGTTATTCGATATGAATATCGATCTACTAAGTAACGACAATTTAAAGCGAGATGTTTTTAAATGACTTCTTCTGCGTAATAGTTTATCCAGTTTGTTTTAATAGGAGCAGAATTAAAGTACAGCCATCTGCATAGAAAACCAGATGGGTGTAGGCCTTCTTGCTCTTGTCTAGTTCCTTAGTAATACAGTAGGATTAGTCCACCCTCTGATTCTTTCCACAGATAATAGTAGGCATCTTTAGTTTTGAGACTGACTATTGTGAAATTGTGAATTTTCAAATTTGTTCTATAAAAAAGCTGATTTAATTAAAGTCCAAGCAGTACTTGGACCGTTGTAAGTACAGCTGCTTTGTTATCTAAGCGGGGTTTGTCTGCTTCTTTTCTTTTCTAGCATCATCTTTTCTCTTAATATGAGCACGGTATTATTCATCGCTAAGGTTTCCTGCTCTAAAAGAAAAATACTTTACATTGATCTTTATTTTAGGCTGAAATAACTTTAGACTGCATTCTTCAAATATGGAATATTTACTAACTGATGATTTAAAGTTTTCTTTACCTTGGTACTTTTGGTATGATTCATACAACCGAAATAATTCAGCTTTGGATTGCCACTTAGGTTTAAGGTACAATTTGGACGTATCTTTTGTGCAATAGTGCGATTCAAGTTTTGGTAAGGAACCCAAGATACTTTTAATGAGATCTTTCTGAAGTTTTTCTACTGTTTGATTTTTGGCTTCTGTTCACATTGTTTCCTTTTTCAATGTTTTTGGTGCCGGTTCAATGTATTTAATCCGAGGAGACACAGTTTAATTCTGTCCAAGCCAACAGGTTTTAAAACATGCTGTTCAACACTTTTACCCTATCTTCACTTTGATTACGCTTAATAGAAATCTCGTTTACTATGAGAAGACCCATGGACAGTTTCTTATAGGTTTTCCAGGTAATAAGAACAATCTACTCACACTAATTTATGGGTTAAAATATAATATGTATATATTTCATAATACATTTATAGATTAACTTTAAATTAGGTTAAAATACATAAGAAAGAAGAAATTCAACAATTTATGATGAGAAAATTTCAAAGCAAAATACTAAGGAAAACATTTAATGTATCCAAAATCCTAGATATCATTCAATGAATTGAATAAAAGTTTATTGTTTTCACTAGTGTCAGAAGATTTATCATCATGCCAGAATCCAAGTCTCCACCTCACTCCAATTAGTGACCCTGACAGTGAGTAACCATGTATATTTTTAATGAATTTTTACAAATCTTGTTTATTTCTCATAGTGGTCTTTGATGAATTATCTAATTGAACAACATTATTATAAAAGAAAAAAATCATTACAGGGTAAAAGCAGAGCGAATGGGCTCATGTAATATACAAACTGGCCTGGTGCTCTGCTGTGAGCATCTTATATAATATTAAATGTTAACCACAATGCCAGATTCATCTTTTATGAAATATAATATTAACACATTTTATTTTGAAACATTGTAAGTATTACATAATTATGATCAACTATATGTAGATAACTATTCATATTAATTCAATAATACAAATTAAATTAAAAAATCATTTATAAACTATTTATACTAACGACCGTTGGTTCTTGGTGAAATTCCATTATAAATAAATAAATGAAAACTTTTTGTATTGTTTCACAAATCTTTATTGAGCCGTGCCGACCTAGATTTCGCCAGCTACGGCATTATGGAAGGCAACTTAAAGACTAAAGGAACAAGAACACACAGCAGTTGGGTACAGGTAGGCCAAAATACCGTTAGGTTAGGGATGGGGGAGGAATCGAACTGGACCTTTAGTCTTTAAGTTGCCTTCGATAATGCCGTAGCTGGCGAAACCTAGGTCGGCACTGCTCAATAAAGATTTATCAATATTGTTTTAATGTCATGACATCCTTAAACCTGGACATGGGATTATTCAAGCAATTGCATTTAGAAATAAATAAACAACATTTTATTATTAAACAAGTTTGTTATGTATATGAATTGTTTAAAACACTATGTTTGTGTATAAACTAATAACAACGAATAAGTTACAATGAATTTATTATTTTTAATTAACATCCATTTACATTATCTAATGGCTTCACTACATTAATTAATTGCTCTACTCATAAAGGTAAAGTAAAATGATTCAGTTAAAGGTCAAATACATCATTTAGTTCAATTTCAATTAGGGCTAGAAGGTAATGTAACAAACAAAATAATAACATTTTACTATATGTATACGTCATTCCACCAGCCGCGGCGCCTGAAGGATTAGGAGAACCTTTACTCTCACACGAGCACCTGGGTATGACCAGCCCGGCCAGGCAGATTACTCAACACTGGGGTGACCAGTAAGCAATTACTGATTTGATAAATCACAAATTTTAACAAATTTAAATGTCGAATTTAAAATCTTCGTTAGATTTAAAAGAAAATAACACCAAACACGATATAATTATGATAATATATTCATAAACGTAATGATTTGTTGACGACATTTTAACCGTAGAACCGGCAATGTTAACGAAAATGGATTTCTTGGCGTTTGCAAGCATATTTAAAAATTTCGCCCAATATAGTAATTATATACCACTCCAAAATACACACTTTTTTGTAGAGAAAGTTTCAAAGAATTCATATATGCAATTAAAATATTTATTGATATAAAATTGTAAAAGTTATTGGCTCAAGAAACAAAAAATGTTCAGTAATGAAAGGAAAAAGTTCAACTTTAGGCCTACATAAAAAGTAGGCAACATTTTTTGTAATGTTTTACATAAGTGTAAAAATGTTTTGTATTTTAGTTCTAGATAGAACTGCATAAAAATATTTATCAATTTCAAATTTCGTATTTTGAAAACAACTCTTTTTATGTTCCTACTACAAGACTACTAACAAAACTATGCCAACTATGTTTTTACTCATTACTATGCATTATATTATCATAATCAATCATGTCGTGTTTTGTGTCATTTTCTATTAAATTTGACGAAGATTTGAAATATGCCATTTAAGTTTATTAAAATTTTTGTTTCATCAAATCAGCAGTTGCTTACTGAACGCTCCAGTATATGAGTCAATACCTGGCTGCCGGGCCAGCTGCGTTTGTGTGTGTGTGAGTTAGGGCTTTGAATATGGTTATATATTCAATGGTTAGGGTCTCCTAACACGTCAGGCGCCACGGCTGGTGGAATGGAGTATAGTTCTTTTGTGTCAAATGGTACTGCTTAAAGTCCACTAAAAAGTAAAACCAAATTTTGTAATGTTATCCATAACTCTTCCAATAGTGTTCTTTATAATGACGAGAGCGTTTCGCGAGTTTATTTGATCAAGAATTAATCAGTCTATTCCTTGAGAAGTCTCGACGTGGTCTTTAATATAGTTGTTTTGTTTTAAACTTTCACAGAAGGCCATAGTAAACTTTCCAATGATTACATAGTATAAAACCTATATAGGCCTTGGGCACTAATGAGCATTAAATCAGCTGAAGCCAACTCCGCCATCTTGGTATAGTATAGAAGCGCCAAATGCATCATTTATATAGGGAAAATTGAAATACGTGCTTTTCAAATACACTCTCGTTTGACCGACTTACGATAAAGTTAAAATGTCGATACTTACATGCAAAAAAAAATTAGTGTTGGACAATAATGGTGCAATTTAAAGTTATAAAATAAATGTATTACTAATTTATGGTTAAAGTTAAAACTTAACTATATGGGTTTTAAATCATTACGAAGTGTATTCTGGCCAGAAAGGCAGGTTGAAGACAAGAGTAACTAACTGCCCACTGCTCCTCAGGCCGCTTCCTATCATTGTAACCAAATTTATGATTACTAACAATTACTTAATAAATAATAAATAAATAAATAATTAATTCGACACTACTTCTGCTCATAGTAGTGTACCTATTAAATGTTCATAATTTGAATACTTTCAAAACATGTAACGTAATTTTCATTCTATATACTTCATTTTGTATAGTGCATTTGACACATTGACAGTAGTTATCACATAGTCTAAACGCTTAATGAGCCTCATGAAACTTGGGTCAACTACGAATAATAAAAAAAGACTCATTGCAAATTCAAATACATTTAATAGGGAGAAGAACATTGTTAGAATTTTTTTTTTAACTCAGAAACTTTAGTTTTACATTTACTTTCCTAGAAATGTTATTGCTTTAGTTAAATGGCTTCTAACTTTACTTTTATGTAATGCATCATGAACATGTTTTGCATGGTGGTGTAACGAATTGTGAAATACTTCTTTATTAACATAAAAATATGATTTTGTTCCTGTTCTTGATCAACACTGTGGTTTTCAGCAAATAAGTCAAGATCAATACACTTGCTCATAACTTGTACAATCATTACTTGAAGCAAGTTTTAGTTGTTATTAATTTACCATTATTTACACAACATTTGAATACTGATTCAAAAGTAAAAAAAGTTTAACAACACTTTCAGAGGGTTGAACCAGTCAACCTATGTTTTAAAATATCGCTAAAAGCGCTCGGTACCAAGGTGCCATGCTCGGCGCCGCCATCTTCGTCTAGTATCTCGCTATCGGGTCGGCTTCACCAAGCGTCTCCCATAGTCTATCTAGGTTTATACTATATAACCATTGAGGCAATCCACCATGCAATTGAGAAAAGAAGTTCATGTAAATTCATTTTATTATTTTTTTTTAAATTTTCATTTAATTTGCCTTGGCTGTGTCCCATATATTTAAAATTATAAAAAATTTCAGATTTCAATAATATAAAAAGTATAAAATGTGTTGCAGTTAATAATGTACTATCCGTTAAATAAACAATAATTCTACATTTAAATTAGTCTTGTACAACTAGATGAGTCTTAGTTCGTGGTGAATAAAAGCACATTTCGAATCATTTTATAACTACGATAACGTAAAGTATAACTCTAAAGTAATGATATTTCCAAAAAATCTAAGTTATCATTCATATATAGAAAATCATTAATTTATAGTTTATCAAGTAAATGTATTGCAATTCTAAATGTGAAAATTATCTTTAAACACTTTAAGCGTATCATACATTTTCATTCACTAACGGTATCATCCTGTCTCTAAGACCGGAATACGCAGGGCCGCAGCTACAGATTTTTCTAGGGGGGGCAAGTTCTAAAATTGCCGCCCCCTTCCACCACGCAACTGCGGATTTTTTTTCAACACCAATAGCATTTTACGGCTAACACGAGGCACACAAACGTTTTTAGGAAAACGGCTCAAACCTTTTATGATATTTTTGATATTAGCTTATTAAAAATCTAATAATATATAATAATAGTTAAGATTGGTAAATTATTATGAAACCATAAATCTGATGGTATAATTTTTAAGTGAACAAAGAAAAACAAATTATTTAAAATGTGTTTATTAAATTGCAGTGAACAAACAGTATGTAATATATACGCTCCCTCTCTATACATGTACAGTTTCTCAATAAGTTTAAAAAGTAAAATAAATTTAATTTTTCTTGATTTTTTGGCAGCAAATGTCTTGATTATGAAATTTTTGACGCTCTTTCATGTTCAATTGAGATAATACTTAAATTGTTGAGTCTTTGTTGTTTCATTGTGCTTCTCAAATAGTTTTTTATCAATTTCAGTTTACTGAAGCTCCTCTCACCCGAAGCAACAGAGACTGGTAGAGTAAGAAATATTTGCAGAGCTGTCGTGATGTTTGGGTAGCCTTCTTCTAGGATTTTTCTCATAAATTATTTTAAAAGTAGATTGTGCTGTAGCATATTTTAATCTACTGTCCATTTCAATGGCATGAAATTTAAAACTCTCTATTTCATCAACCAGTTCGTCTTTGTTTAAATCTTCTGGGTAAATGTCGGCTAACATTTTGGCTCTAACTTGTAAATCTTTTGCATCAGTTTTGTCTATTTGGGAGCCACTCAAAAAACCAAATTTACAATCTATGTCTTTTAGTGCATTGAATCTGGTGTTCATCTCGCTTAGAATTCTGTCAATTATTTCCATGAGAGAAGCCCGGAACTTTTCTTCTTGAGTTAAGCCAAATGCTTCATCTTCACATTTTTCTCCAGGCATCATTTTCTTTTTCCTTCTTCTTTGTTCTTTAAATTCAGTTTCCAAATCATTGTTTTGGGCCATGATCTTGGCGTCTGCCATAGCTTCCGATCCTAAGCTTTCTCTTTTTGAAGACAATAGATTTATCAGCCCGTGGATATTTCTCATTGCTGTGTCAACTGTCACATCTTCTCTCTGAAGAAACTTATTGACTCTATCAATTGGCTTTAGTACACTGTACCTACACTGTTACCTATAATTTGTTCCACAGAAAACTCCATAACATAGAAGAATGAACTTACATCATGAACTTTATAAATTTCTGAAATAGGTACAGGTTTATTTAAGCAGGCCTACTTTTTTAAACTTCTTTTTTGACAAATAGTAAATAAATACAACATATTATATTGCTATTTAACATCATTGTAGGACTTTATCATAACTTATTAATCAATAATTTGATATTTAATTATATATGTAAATTACACAGGAACATTTTATCACAGGACAGAACCAATATCAAAGAATTATTACTATAACACCATGTTCGTTTTTAGTTATTATTACTATAACGAATTCGTTTTATTTTTTTGAAATTGTTTGTTGCGATTTAAAAAAGTCTTTGTTTTCAAACAACAGTGTTGAAAAAATTACAAAATTTTGAACATTTGAAGAATATAAACAAAAATTTCTTTACCAAATATCATAAAAAACGATCTATGCATGAACCAAAGAAGATGAATTTAATGTTATAATATTGATATATAAATTATAATAAAATTGCATAAAAATTATAGCCTACCTAGTTTATATTAAACGAGTGAAAAATAAAAATTCATAGAGTCACTTCAAAACACACTTTCAAACACGTTTCCGTACGTACAAAAATGAACTAGCATAATCATAACACAATTAATTGACAGCAATCAACTCGACGTCTGACTAGTAGCAAGGTTATGTTACAACTGACTGATGACTCATCTCAGGGAGCGGGAAGGGGAACATTGGTTGGATGGCGCGGGCGGCAGCGCTCCACTCTACGCGCCTGTAAAATATGAGAAACGACTTTTACTTTGTGCAGTCATGTCCGCCGCTCCCATCTCTGCACCTCACCACTAGCGTTCATATAAGTATTTTCTTAAGAGCCCTTTTTATTGTATTGGCTAAAGTATAAGAACGGTTAGCAAAAGCAACCTTTTTTGTACAGTACAGTTAAAAAAAGTAACCTCAATTTTGCTGCCCCCAAAATTTTCCGCCCGGGGAAAACGACCCCCCTGCCTCCCCCCTAGCTGCGGCCCTGGGAATACGTATTTTTGGGGAACCGGAGTTTTGCCTACGGGTGTCAGGTAGATGGGGGGGGGGATGCCGTCGGCAACCTCTTGGTGCGGAGATTTGCCTACGGTGGGGGCGGGAGAAAAAGAGTGTGAGGGAGGGAGAGAGACATCGTTTCTTGTAGTGATTATTAAAGAGCATCCACCTTTCTCGTAATTATAATACGACGAAATATTATAATTATACAAATATAATAATCATACTGTTATCGGCAAAATACTGTGACTAAACAGTTTAGGTAAGTCCTCTAGTTTTTTTTTATTCTAATTATATACAGTGATAATACGACGAAATATTATAATTATATAAATATTATAATCATACTGTTATCGGCAAAATACTGTGACTAAACAGTTTAGGTAAGTCCTCTAGTTTTTTTTTTATTCTGATTATATAAAGTGATAATACGGTACCTGTAAAGTGATAATTTTATTTTTGTACCTGGCAGAATTCTTTCTTTTATAATCGCTAGAAGAGTCTCTTTGTCTCTCTTCTATACAGGAATCTCTCTCTCTCCCCCACCCCCTCTCGCGCCCACCCCCAACCGTAGGCAAAATCCCACAGTATGAGGAATTAGCGGATGGGGACCCTTTCTGCCTGATACCCGTAGGCAAAACTCCTACACTCGTATTTTTGTTCGTCATTATAAGCTACGTTTTTGTGTTTTGACACCCAGTATCAGTTGTATGTAGCCCTACATAATACAAATATAAAGACATTCATACAATTTAAATATATAGACAACCATCATTGTTTGTATTTACAATTTTATGACAGCGTCTACTGTTTTAAAACTACTGCTAAAAACTCTATTCCTATTATGGTTTATATACAATTAATTGAATAATGTCTACTTAAGGGTCTGCTCCAGTAAACGAGAAAGCAACCGGAAACGCAAGCGCTTCTCACTATATCCCTATCTAAACAGTGAAATTTCTTGTAGCTGAACGCTTAGACATTGTCTCATTTCAAACCATTTTATAAGTCTATCTTTTGTACAAAAAAGTGAGTGTTGAAAAAAAACTGAATATTCTTTATAAAATTTCGGATCCGGCTTGCAAATTATTTTTCATTATTAATTTTGTATTGTGTTAGGAAACAAATTCAAACTTTGTATTTACAAAATATCAATTACATAACAAATCAAAAGCATTAAAAAAAATGTAAAATGCAAAACGGATGAGTATTGTGACTGTGCTTAAAATGAGACCTTGCAAACAATTTTATGATAAAAAATAAACGTAATAAATGGTTTGAAATTTACCATTGCTCTTATAGGATAAAAATCGAAGATGGCTGCCACTACAGCAGACCCTTAAGACCAGGTACTGCGCATACAAAATAATGTGACATAAATATAAATGGCAATGAAGTTAATATGCCGTCGACGCCTGCCAAGACAGATTATAACATAGAACATGTTATAATATTATAACTTTGTCTACAAAATAATGCTATGCAATTTTGAGAATATGTAACCATTTTCTCAAAGAAGGAATTTACCATTATATTAAAACATATATAGACAAAACATTTTTCGAATTATAACTATCTAATTCAGTTCCCATGGTGAAATATGGCCCTACTGATTCAATTAGGGCAGTACAAAATATTTGTTTTCAATTACTCGATTATATTTTAGTTTACAGACAAAATTAAACATTTATTTTGTTATTAAAAACGATTGTTCAATGTTTTTCTAAAGTTAACGGTTTCCGAGTTATTTATCGTTAAAATTGAAAGCTCGCCATTTTGAAAATTTGCGTAATAAGTTTAGTTTTTTGGTATTGTGGTAAAATATAGCATTATAAGTAAGTATTCCAAATTTAAAATCTTAATTTTGGGATTTTTATTCTTATAAGTGTTCCGGACTTTTATAAATGTGAACTTTTTTTATTATTTTTATCTATAGGATCAGCTTTCGAGAGATTGCCGTTGAATTTTAAATCAATCTTTATACGAACGATTTATTAAATTGAGAGAATGTACATCATGTGGAACTCTAATTATATTGGCTGCCATTTTGGTTCCACTCATTTGAAAAAGTTATGTTTAAGCTAAAAAATGATTATACTATTTACTTAGATCTATTTGTATTTAAAATTTAATCAAGGTAGGGCAATAAATAAAAAAAATGTACTCTAAAATTGCAATCTAAAATATCCAAATATGTTTTGATGCAATGTGCAATTTGTTGCAACCTTTTTTGCAATATGTGTCAGGTGTTTACATTCTATCTCTACTCACAACTTCAGGTTTCTATCGTTTTCCACTTGGATCGTCTGATTTGAATATCAGAGAATGGGAATCTCTATGGCGCAAGGTTAAATATGTCACCCTGTATAAATCATGGACAGTAAATACAAACCTTTCATGGAATTTACAAACCAGTTAAACATGTTAATTACGAATATATTTGAGCTTGAATTTTAATCTGCAAGTCCAAACATATCTAATATAGAATTAACTGTGCGTTGGATGTTTGCTAAACTATTTCCCTCTGTATCTTGTATTAATTACAGCAAACCGTTTAAAGAATTGTAACTGATCGGATGATTTTTTAAATCATTTTATCTGTTTGAAAATTTGTATTAGAATCTCCACTCATGATATACATTTGTAACATTTGTACGGAAATGAAGTAAAGTAGTTTTGTATTCAAGCAGTCTAATTGAACACGTGTTTTTTCAACCAGTAATAAACAAAGATATGATACCAATAAAGTGGTCGTAAATACAAAAGCAGAAACGATTTTTCCATTTACGAACTGAACACAAGCAAAGAGCATGTGCATACAAAACAAATCCTCTGAAAGCTGCTTTTATTTACTTAGATCCGTTCCACACCTGTGTCACGCACGCTTTCAATTTAAAAGGAACCAATGTTCTTCTCTTGTATAAAATGAAAGTAAATATTTTAATAAACGTTAAAATACAAGCTTAAATAAACATTATCTTTTATAGTGATTTATCAATTACTATTGTTTACAAATTAATATGAAGTTTCAGTAACTTTAATTTGTTACATAAAGTACAAAATCCGGATGAACATTATAAACGTGTTGACATATTGGTTGTATGGTCTATTTTTATTAAATATTATGTACTTAGATATATTTACATGTAATCAATTTTCTTAAGCAATGTTTTTATTGCAACATTGATCCACCATATGACACCGCCATCTCTATTTTGTTACATTTATCATCAGAAACATTTATTTTCCTCTGAATTATGCAACTGCACCGAAAAATAGGTAGCAACTATGTTAAAAGGGGTAATAATTAGGCTAAGCCAAGTGAACATTATTTCGATTACCAACTTTTAAGGGGTTAAAATGGAGTAACTATCGTAAAACAACACACCATTAATTCCAACTAGAGTAGGAAACTGAAATTTGTTTACAATTGTTTCCGATGTGATACATCAACAAATTAGAGCCATAGAATTTTTATTATTTGCGTTTAAAGGATGAAAACGAGAATTCCAACCAATAAAACAATAAATTTATTATTTTACTTCCCTTCAAGCTAGATACCTGCAATTTGGTGCATTTATTGCCTAAACTACCCCATACAATAAATATACATTCTACTAACTTCTTACTAGTCAAAGAACTGAAACTTGGCACATATTACTTACTTATAAGTTATATAGCCTACCTGAGATAAAATAACAATTGTATTTTTTAATTATTATTTTAATATTTTTCACCTTACTGTAGAGCTTTTTAATAATAATTGACCGAGCGAAGCAAGGTCTCCGTTTTAACTCGACCGTTCGTCATTTCGTCTGTCTGTCACACGATTACGGCCAAACGCCTTGACCGATTGTGATGATTTTTGAATGAATGGTCCTTATTCCTAGGCCGAGCGATGTATATGTACGGTTTCTTCCATTTTTCATTTTTAACCCCTTAAATAAAATAAAAATGGCGGCCACACCGTTCCTCTCAGTGTAAGCTTTTTCCCAAAGCCAGTTTATGGCTTAACTGTAAGTTGAATTTAAAAACTAATAATATTTTGCGAGTAGCAAATTTTATTTTAAACAAAATTGTATTCTTGATTTATTTCCGTATCTCTAACGGTAAGCTCACAAAATGGCCGCACACTTCAAATTTGTTAAAAATCGTCCAAGTTTTTGTATTTTAACCATGTTTTTATACGTTTATTCTAAACCGATTCAAAAGTGTTCGATATCGTTTTTGTAGATACAAGTTTAAAGAATTCATATATGCTAGTAAAAAATGATTGAAGTAAAATTAACAAAGTTATTAGCTCAAGAAACAATCATGTTTAGTAACGAAAGTAAAAAGTTCAACTTTAGGCCTACATAAAAAGTAGTAAACATTTTTTGTTATTTTTTTCATAAATGTAAAAATGTTTCGCAATTTAGTTCTAAATAGAACTATATACAAATATTTATCAATTTCAAATTTCTTATTTTGAAAACACTAGTTTCTATGTTCCTACTACAAGTCTGCTAACAAAACTAGGCTATTTTAAATAGAAATTTAGGAATACAATATCCTTTGCCCAAAAATGACCCATTATTATAAGAAAGTGAAGATAATAAATCAAAGAATTGAACTGTATACTTGTAAATTATTATTGCAAAAGTATTTGACTTAGCTTTACTTGAATTACAATATGAGATGAAACACAAGAAACATCGTGGCGATAAAGGACACACAAAAAATGACTGTTGGACAGGGAGGGAATTTTTGGTACATGGGTTGAGATCACTATAACGATGCTTTAACATCGTTTGTTTTCATTATTTATAATATTGGAATATGATATGGAACTGTAAATACATTGTTAAGATTTAGTTATTTAAGTATTTAATTCTAAGTTTTCCCTCATTAACGCGATATTTTTAGCTACCTTACGCATTATTAACTTAAATAAAACACAATGTCCCCTAAAAAAATCTTTATCAGTTAAAGCTCAAGAAAAGAAGAAAACTAGAAACTCCGGAATCGCGGGAATTGCAAAATAATGTTTCGCTGGCTTACCCTTGACCTTCTGCTTACTTCCTTACTTGCACACTATTTTTAACATAAGCTCAAAACCACATTTGTTACTTCAACGAGCGAGGTCTACTGTTCACAGAACTACTAGTAGATATTGTTCTACTTACGTCTGCTCCTCCAAATATGTGTTCGTTGCATTACGGCCGTTTCGACTATTTATTCAGTCATTTTCACATGCGTTTTATCGGTACCATATATATATATATATATATATATATATATATATATATATACCACGTCACACTGTTATAACACATTTAAAACACATTACGGATTTGACAAACTTTTATGAACACTAAAACATTAACACACACTTAATTACGTTTAAAAACGCTTTGTTTATTTATTAAGGAACAAACTTTTTTCATTACACGACAGTATCCGGCTGTGATTGATACAGCACTGACCAGGTATTGTCAGTCGTCCTCTGTTTCTAAACTCGTTAGAAGATCGAATAATACATTTGACTGGAAATTTTGTTTATCGTTTAGTATATCTGTCGGGGTATTTCGTATTGCTCTTGTACAGCCATATATTTACCTTTATGACAGAATTGCAAAATTTCTATGTTCCTATGTATGTCTTTGTAAGTGTGGCCTTAATCTGTCATGTGTTTTGCGAAAGTTGATTTTATTGTTGCATTTGGTTTTTAGAATTTCGGATGTGTTCTTTAAATCTATTTTAGAAGGTTTTTCCCGTTTGTCCAATATAAAATTTGTTACAATTACAATATTTACACGATATTCCTGTCATTCTTGCAATTATCTGCGATGGAAATCGCAGGTACCTGCTAGTAGTATAATCTAATAGTATGCATTATTAAAACTTTAGTTTAAACTTGATTAAAATACATTTGTTATAAAGAACTAGAATAAGTTTTAAAAAAATGTATATTATAATTACTAACTTTTACTGTAACAATAAAGTTACCTTTTCTTCATTTTCCGTCAGTTACTACTTTTTAACACACTTGCGCGGTTTTAAACTTTACACCATCATCAGAGATTCATCATTCTGTTAAGGTCTTCATAAAATAAAAAAAATTTAACATAAAAATGTATATGAAATATAAATGAATATGGACAAAACCGGGTCTGTTCATACTTTATCAAGTACAGTTTGTATCATTATTATTATGCATAAACAATAATTTTAATTGCACAAAGAAAGAAGGATAATTAATAAAAACTATACTGACTACGGAATTTCATCATCTATGGTTTCAAACACCATCTTCATTTAGTTACATCTGAAATTACCTGATCAAGTACAAAATGTACTAGTGGATTAAAATATATAGAAAGTCCCTTTAGTTGTAATACTGAACTCTTCTATATTTAGCTAGATAAATGAAAAAATAATAATCTTAAATTATTTGATCCAGTATAATATGGTAAGTTGAGAAAGAATATAACATCATGAGTAATAGACCGAGAGGATTTTAATTAGAAGTTAGATGTTTCGAATCTTTCCTAATAGCTCATGTAACTCGAACTCCAAAATTGGCAAAACTAATTATTAATTCTGATTACTGGTAAGTAATTGTTGGAATCGTAAAAGTTCTGCATTGTGTTGGGACTTATAAGTGAAATATAGTGGCAACTTTATAGCTAAAGGTCAGAGTACAGTGGTTGTGTTATCATACATAGTTAATATTAATTACTTAGATTAAATCCTAATACTAGGGATTGCATAGCTGCTGGCAAGTATATCTGGGACTGATGGCGTTACCATTAATTACAATAATGTGAGTAACTGAGAACTTGTGTATCAGATATGTGCATATTGTATTCAAATGAAAAGTGATCAAATAATAGAAAATGTGTAACTAAAATAAGATCTCGTAAAATGTATTGTTATTTTTATTTGAAACTCTGTTATAAAAAATGTAGTTTTAAATGTCAAATCAAATATTTTTGGTCGTCTACGTATACTTATTCCGTTGTTTTTGCTACTATTAAAATAAATTAAGACTTAAACATTTCATGTAATGAGCAAAACTACCGTTGAAAAGTTCGTTGATCGACTCGTTGCCGTATAAATTTCAGAATGTAATTAAACTGTGACATAAACTTTTATTCGCGTTAAGACAGTGGAACGAGTGCAAAGGTTTTTATGTTTGTATTGGTTGTACCGATTAGAGTTATGCAAATCCCAACTTATCATTTGTTGCAAATTCCTTAACATTTCCAAACTGTTATCTTTATATAACTGCGTGTAGCTTAGATAGTACAAAATGTATTAAGTTTTTATTTCTATCGGTGAATACAACTTAAAGAAACAATTTGGAGACCTATGGGACATTTATATTAAAATATATCCCCATAGAGGGACACGAAAACCAAAGATTGATACATTTTCTCTTAAGAAATTATTCTTCATTATGTTAACTGCTTTCCATATAGTTGAACACATAAAACAAACAGTTTACGGAAACACTTTGTAATATTTCCATTGTAATGGATGCAGTGGAAGCTGAGAAGTCAATCTTAAATATAAAATTCCAATGTCAGAGAAGTCCGGTATTTATGAAGTGAGTTGTAACGAACGTGACAAGGTATATCCAACGATGCAAATACTACTGGATCGCGCGCTGCCCGTAAGGCTTGTGTATAGATTTCTGAGCGCACACAGCCATGTGTTGCAGGTTGCAAAGAGAGTGTATCTTGCAGGCTGAATGGGTAATAGCAGGAAACCGTGTATATTTGCATTGTACGTGTATCACCACGTGGGCGACCTAATTCAGGGCCTGTGTCATTTAAACATATTGAGAAGCTTAATGAGTTACAGCAAGCTGAAGGATTGCATTTGTGCAATAAATTATCAGACAAATTATCTTGTAAATTATCAGACAAACAAATATATTTTACAAAAACAGAAAAATGAATATAAAAATTGCTGCTGAGACCCTTAGTTCTAGCGTCGTAGATGCGATGCAATATTTGAATGCGAAACTACACCCCCAAGTAGTGGGTTGTTTACCAACTGTCAAATTAAAAATAACTTTTGATAACATCTTTGATTACATGGACAGTAGATTCCTTTGGTCAAAGGTCCTGTTAGGTTAAAAAATATAGATAAGGACGAAGAGATGTTAAGTGAAACTGAAAACTATTTGTTAGAACTAATAATTGGAGAACTACTTTTGTCAGAACACGCCAGAAAGATATTTGTGTTAAGCTTTTTATCTAATATTAAGAGTATTCGAATGTTGAGGGATAGGTTTGTATGGGTTTAAGTATATGTTGACCTACAAGTTAAGCCAGGATCATCTGGAATTGTTTTTATCCTGTATTAGGAGTAGTGGAGGAAATAATAACAATCCAAACGTTAAGCAGTTTACTTGGGTTTTGAGAAAGCTCATGTTTAGAAATAGCAAATGTCTTCAGTTTGAACCAACACAAAAAATGGTTGTCATAGAGCTGGGGACTAATATGGACAATGAGTTTTCTTACGATAACGAAATCGATAATGTAGCTAAAATGATCGAAAATTACGAGGTATCTAGTTACAAAGATAACGTGCTGTATTACATTTGTGGGGGTGATGTTAGACAAATTGAAAATAAAATAACATGTGAATATTGCAGCACGATTCTGCATTCTGAAAACTGGGTTCTAGGACCTCAGATTTTATATCAAAAGTTGATCAGGCCTCATGAAGATGTATTGAAAATGATGAAATATGCCTACAGACTTAATCTGCATCCAATTAACCCAAATGAAAGCTCCCATAAACTAACGTTTAAAGTGTGTAATAACTTCAAAGGAAATGTTTTTAAAGGCCATGTTACAAAAAATGATGAATTTCTGGGAGGCCATACATTTTTTTTAATTAAGTTTTTTAATATATATTTTTCTATAAGTTTCGAAAAATACGTAATGCATTTTCAAAATAATTAGTTTCTTCTTTTTGCACAATCATCCTGCCAAGAAACTGCTCCATCTTCTGACATAAAGTATTTTCTTAATTCGTCTCGTATCTCAAATCCGGCTTTATTGGTATAAAAGACCCAGTGCTACTGTACAAGTGGGGATGTTTGTACGTCCCAATTGAACTGGTAAATAGATTCCCCACAGTTTTATAAAATTCCATCGCAGAACAAGTTATGAAAAGAACAGATTGCTAATATTAAAGCTTCACATGTTTCAGGTGCAATCAAAAACAAAATATAAGAGATTATTCTGCACATTTTTATTACACAACCTTATAGCTCGTCTGGTTCTCTCAAAATCGTAGAATATCATAAAATTAAACGGTTCAAATCCAAGTGGAGTATTTTAAAAGTGGGGGCAGTCCATAATTAAGGCCGCAAGCTCGAGGTGCAAACTCGCATGCGACGTTTTCCGCTACAAGTGGAATGAAGCAGGGCTGAGCTGGAAACAAATTCTTATAATATATTTCGTACACTTAGGAAGCTATTCAGCGCCTTCATGAGTAGGACATTTCCCAAATAGTTGGTTGAAACTCTAACACATATAAACTTCATTTTGCAAATTCGCTCAACTCACGTCAGCGGTTCAAAAAATTTTGTTAAAAATCGTCCAAGTTTTTGTATTTTCACCATGTTTTTATATGTTTATTCTTTAGTATTCTTTAGATGTCTTCATTAAACCTTATAACTTTATATATATATATATAGAGAGAGAGAGCGCTACTTATTGTCTTGCACTTTCCTGCGCTTTGTTAGTGTGGTCGCTGTGACTGCGAGTGAGTTGTGTAGGGGGAGCCGAGATAAGGTGCCCGATTGGCGTTGCGTCGCATTTACTGAGTTTTAGTCATTTACCAACTAGGCCTACATTACCTTATTTATTTTGTTTCTTTGTTGCACCACACAGTATTTAGAGTCGAACTGTTTTTGTTTTTTTTAACTTTTTAACCCTAGAACTTATGGTGCTAATGTTTTTGCAACGCCAAGCCATTTCGGTACGTGGGCAAGCATATTTTCAAAAATTTGCCAAATATAGTAATTATCAACCAATCCAAAATAAGTGTTCCACATTTTTTTTGTAGAGAAAGGTTCAAAGAATTTATATATGCCAGTAAAAAATGATAGATGTAAAATTTACAAAGTTATTAGCTCATGAAACAAAAATGTTCAGTTACGAAAGGAAAAAGTTTAACTTTAAGACTACATAAAAAGTAGAAAACAGTTTTGAAAATTTGTTTCATAAATGTAAAAACAATTCGTAATTTAGTTATAAATAGAAATATATACAAATATTTATCAATTTCAAATTGCTTATTTTTAAAACATCATTTTTTATGTCTCTACTACAAGACTCCCAACAAAACTAGGCCTAGCTTGAATAGTAATTTATTAATATATATTTTGCCCAAAAATGAAATATTATAAGAAAGTGTAAAGAATAAATCAAAGAATTGGACTGTATACTAGTAAATTATTACTTCATACAAGTATTTGACTTAGTTTTGCTTTAATCACAAAATTAGATCAAACGAATTAAGCCTCGCACAGACGCATCAAATACGACGTTCTGTGTGGACAACCGTTGGAAGTGCCACTTCGGGAGCGTGAGAAAGTTGAGTTTTGAATTTCCTATTTGTCAATATTTCCATTGAAGAAACAACACTATTTTGTTTCTTCAATTATATTTCTCAGTACTGTAAGAACAAAACCGTTAGAGTAAATAAGGTTTGCTTTACACCTTTAGAAAGTTAAAATCTTGACGATCTAAGGTTATATATATATTATTGATTTTATTTCTTTGTTGCACAAGCACAACACAGTATTTAGAATTGTACTGTTTGGTAACTTTATTAAGAAAGTGTTGGTTCGTGGGTTGAGATCACTATCACAAGGCTTGTTTGGAGTTTGTTTTCATTATTTCTAATATTGGAATATGATATGGAACTGTAAATACATTGTTAAGTTTTAGTTATTTGAACATGTAAATATTTAAGTTTATGTTTTTCTCTCAATAACGCGATATTTTTAGCTACCTTACGCATTATTAACCTACATAAAACACAATGCCTCCTAAAAGAAAATCTTTAGCAGTTAAAACTTAAGAAAAAAAAAACGAGAACTGAAAACCTCGGAATCGCGGGAAGTACGGTTGTCAGAGGATAGAGAGAGACACATGTTTGCAAGAGAAACTGAATCAACGCCAGATAGTACTGAACGTTTGATTCAAAACCGGGTGCGACAGACGATACATAGACTTTAGAGTGAACAGAATGCGAGTAAGCCATGCTCTTCAGTACTTGAAAGAAAATAACTGTTTTTACCGTGATATTGAAATCAACTTTGACACATTGAATGAAATACCCAAAAATGGAAATCTTTTTGCCGGTGACAATGACTTAACACAGCACCCAGAGTTAATGATGATGTTCCAGAAGGAGTTATTACATCAGATGCCCTGAACGCTATTCCTACAGCTGAAAATAGAGTTCAAATGCAGTCGATTAACTCTGACTCGGATACTACCATCCCATGGCCTCGAGTTTGAGATGAGCCAATAAACGAGGTTATAACAGCTAATTATATTGCAATGGCATTCCCCGCGATATTTCCAACAGGCGCTGCCGACCTCAGATCTCCACAGATTGCTAAAGTTACACCTACAGACTATTTTCAACACCTGCTCAAATATAAAGATGCAAGATTTGATAAAAACCCACGTTTTAGATTTTTTGCTCCCAACAGTGTAAGTCGTTGGACGTCTTTGTAAAGTGGAAAAATATGCATTAAAATAAACTCAGAACTAAGCAATCTAAGTGCCGAAGAACTGAAACAAAAACTCAGAAATGAGCCAGCGTTGTTTAACAAATTAATGTGTTTCAATTTCAGTGTGCGTGGCACCAGTGCTTATTGGTTGACTCGATGTGGAGAGCTTCTGGACATGTTTCAACAGTTGGGAGCACCAACAATATTTTTTACTCTTAGTGCTGCTGATGTTCACAGGCCTGATTTGTACAGGCTGCTTGACCCTGATACGGACTATACTACCTTGGACAGATCAGCTGCTTTTAAAAGTTGCTCTAAGCTGTTGATTGAAAATCCTTTGGTCGTGTTGTGGTTCTTTCAAGAACGTGCTGATTTTTTTTTATTCTACCGCAGTTCGGGGTAAAAGATTTTTGGTATAGGACAGAGTTTCAACATCGAGGAAGTCCATATATTCATGGGGTATTATGGCTTATATAGTGTAGGCGAAATCCAAAAGAAGATTGGAGACTTTTGAGAAGAACAAGGTTCCAGCTCATGAATTCCAAAAATTTCAAGAAAGCATTTGATTATACCCCCAAAGTAAGTTAGTTTCCTTCTTCAACTTACAAAAGTTAGAGTCCAAGAATCACCCTACTGCTAAAGTACCTTCTGATAACAACAATGCTGAAGCTGCCAAAGCCGACTACGAAACTGCACAGGGGTTGCAGAAAGTGTTATACCTCTGTGTAGGCAGGTGATGCTCAAGACTAATCTGTGGGTTAGGAAGGGCCTTGTGAACGGTGCGTTGGGTACAGTGACCGATATTGTTTACCAGCCAGGGAAGTGCCCGCCAAGCTGATCAGCATTTCGCCATTTGTGTAAAGTTTCACAACTACTTTGGGCCTATTGTCAATGCCAGTGTCCCCATCGCTTCAGTAACAAGGTCTTGGAAGTCTGGCAATGTGTCATGCTCTAGGACACAGTTGCCAATCATATTAGCCTGGGCTGTCACTATCCATAAGTCCCAAGGCCTCACTTTGCCAACAGTAGTTCTTAGTATTGGGGAAAAGGAGTTAGCCCCCGGATACGTCACACTCTCTAGAGCGAAGCGATTAAGTGACATCCTAATAGATCAGGGGTTTAACTTTGACCGACTAACTAGAATCCGGCAAATGAAGCTGCTTGGGTTGAGAGTAGAAGAAGAGCACCGCCTACAAAGTTTACTTGGTTAAGTTGACCAACTCGCTTGCCTACTCTCAACATGTAAATAATACTGTATATATTTATTGTAAATAGATTTTAATCTTTACTCATACTATTCATGACTTATAAATACAAAAAATCGAAAAAACAACAAAAAAAACATTAAAAAACAAAAACCCCCAAAAACATATACAAAAATGGGGATATACAAGGTACCTCTCCGAGAGACATTTTATGTCCGGTGTCCCTGGAAACAGTGAAAAAACGAATAAATTGCAAAATTATTTTTCACTGGCTAAACCTTCTACTTACTTCCTTATTGGCACACTATTTTTAACCTAAGCTCAAAACCACATTTGTTATTTCAACGAGCGAGGTCTACTGTTCACAGAACTACTAGTACTTTATATTACCAGATCGCTCAATATACGATAGGATACGTTCGTACACTTTGTTACTTTATTGTAACATTTTGCATCGACTTAAACTGTATTTTATAAATTAGACTAGTTGTAATTTGTTTTTACAACTTTATTTCACAGTTCAGCGGCTCGTAGTTAAGTTAGTACTTTATTGACTATATAAAACTGCTGGGTAATAATTGTGGAAATGTTTACGCAAAATAGTTTCATCTTTTACATCACAAATGTAAAATTTTAATTAAATATCACCCAACAAGTAAAAGTCGTACGGTTTATTTGCTAATATTAACCAAACAAAAATATTAATTTTTAAATTTTTATTGCTCACGCCGTTTTATTATACCTTTTTCAAACGCAATACATAAATAATATATGTACAAAATAATAAAAAGCAAAACAATTTCACAAAACATATCCTAATACGAAAAGATATTGTTAAACTTTACATTACGCAATATTTAAGAATAAGTTAAAATAAATATATTATGGTAAATTTATAAAATTAGTTTGACTTTATTTTATTGAATATGATAGTGTAATTTCATGAAAGAAATTATATTAGTAGAATTTTGTAAACTAATAAAATGGCACTATGATTTTAATTTAGAATACGTTTATTTATCAGAGTCTGATGTATTAGTAGTTAGGCTTACTTCTTCTCTCTCCCCTAAAATTGGTGATATAGGCTACATTCTAATTATAATTGTTTTACAGATGATTTAAACGATGATAGTGCCAAATTCATCAAATTTGTCAAGTTATCTGAAAATATCCACAAAACCAGTGTTAAGATGGAGCAACAGAGTTGTCGAAGAAGTAATTTCATGAGTGAACCCAAAATACAAATTTAGGTATAAATATTGTCATTCCGAACTAACTTCGAAAAAACTGATAATTATAATAAATAAATAATAAGAGTTTAAATTTATTTCTCTAATAAATCATGATTTTTTTAAATGTGTTACTTTTAACAAATTGTAATTTTCAAAAATCACTTGTATTTTAAAGCAGTACAATTTTCTCAGGAATGAAAGAAGATTCTACAAAGATATTTGTAGAATATATGATTGTATTGTTTAATACGGAATGATTATTGAAAAACTTTGTTAAATGGTTTAAGATTGGGACAAACTTTACATCGTCGAGAACGAGCCGAGTGATAGGTCGTCGGTAGGTCTAAGCTCGACTGCTGTTCAGTGACTGCATCTCTATTTTAATATTTTGAAGCGGCCAGTTTTAAAAAAATTGTAATTTTTGAGAATAAAAACATAATAGTATTGCTATTTTTGGAGGCTATCATCAATACAAAACAACGTAAGTTTCTTTGTTGTTTATTGTTCAGTAAATAATAAAAACATATTCTTATTTAACATCTCATTAAGACGGAGGTATATTAAAAAAAGGGTTCTTTACTAGACTAAATTCAAAATAACCAACTAAAAACTATATCAAACAAAATATCCCCAATAGTAAATAATGTTATATAGCATAATGGACAACCACTTAAAATAATTAGGTCGACATAGAGATAATTTAAACTCTTACCAATCTTAATAAGTATGGGGTTTACTGTTTGAGTAGTAAAACAGTATTATTAAAATGCAACTAATCGAAATGTATTTAATCCATGTATTTATTTTATCGATGTTAGGGATTTTATTTCAAAACACATTTTTATGAAAGTTGCCTTTGAAAATGAAAATATTTGGAACTGCTGGATGTTTGAGTATCAGCTAAATCAAATGAGAGATAGGAGGGTTACACGACAGTTGAGGCTTACACATTTTAATTTTTAGGTGCTCTTCTCTGCACATCCCCCAACTTAAATCGATAGGTTTTGATGATTTTGGAACACCTAGTATAAGGAAGTATGTAATAAAAGCTATTAGAAAATCGTTTGCTTGAATACCGAATATTCAATACAGAATAGTTTAGGCTAAACAGAAATAATTTATTCATATCTAAAAAAACTTTATTTACAACTAAATGGAGCCATAAATAAAATTAAATAATTTAATTTGTGTCTTGATATAAAATCTTACATCACAAATGTGGCAGATTAAACATACATTTTTTTCAAGTATACATACAAAAGCAAAGCCACAAGTTTATGTTGTGTTATTGCACACGGCTAAATAAAAAGCATGGACTAGAGAAATAAGATCAAACGTCACAAAGTAACGAGTTTCCTCAGTTGTTATTGTGCTGTGAATAAATATCTTTTCAAATTATTAATACATTCAACTTCATGAGAGGTTTTCCAAGCAATATTTATTTATATTATCATATTATGAATGTCTGCGTATTGTTAATATACAATTATTTTGTACAGCTCATGTGTCGTCAAATACTTCTAATCTAAAGAATACAGTTTTAATTTGATCTTGATTTGGATATTTAGTAATTACTATAAAACTGATGAGAAAGGCTCTGATTCAGTTATACTCAAAAAACTAATTGAAACACATCTTTAAAGTTGGAAATATTTCGTCTCGTTAAGATTTTTTATATATCTATTTAGAAAATGAACAAATGTATTTAGCGTACCAGTAAAATACAAGTGTAAGGTAAAAAACACACACCCACATAAAATACTTTAACTCAATGTACAAAGTCAGTTGTAATAGTTACGTAGTTGGTTAACACGTCGCCGTTATTATTACAGTCTCTTACACAAGTACCTCAGATTCTTACGTTCTCGCTGCCAATGCATAGGCCGGGGATTTTCGCTTTCCCTCGTACTAGGCCTTCGTTTATAAAAACAATATCGGCAGTAAATATGTACCGTTACAACTTACTTATGAAATAACTCAATCTGGCATGTTAAAAGTTTATGTTTTTCCCATTCTGTCGCTGCAGTTATCTGTGTTTGTCTTGGAAACCAGGTCTAACGTAAATGGGCTAAACCAACAAAATTACTTTTAAAAATTATTTCTATTTGTAGTCTACTACAGCAATATTGATGAATGTTTACTATTATATAGGAAACAATATTTTATAAACTTAAGTAAGCTGACCTCAGTAATATACTGTAGTAATTTAACTCAACTTAATAAAATAAGCACCAGGTAAGAAATCAAGTATATTTATTAGCGAATTTCCATAGGAAAAATGAACTATTGCAGTGGCCCTTATGGTAAGACCCAAGGTCGGGAGTAGCAAATGAGCACCGATCATGGGCCCCAGAACACGTTTTGGGGTGTCGTTAAAAATCATATATATATATGTATATGTTTATATATGTGTTCGCACTCTAACGGCCGCATTTTAAGTCCGATTTGGTTAAAATTTGGTACACATGTTCGTTGTCTACGTCGCTCGGACGAGGTCGTTAGCCAAAAAAATCCAACAACCGGAAGCACGTTTTTTTACCGGAAGTTACATTTTTTAAGATATTTCCTACGAGAATGAGTTTGTTTTTCAGTTTTTTCTACAAATATAAATGTAGAATGTTATTATGCACATTTTGCTTTTTTACGCGACCTTATAGCTCGCTTGGTTCCCCCAAAATCGATCAAAACGTAAAATACCATAGAAATACCGGGTTCAAAGCCATGTAATGGATTCTACCGTGGGGTTGGCGTGCGAAGCACGCAATGCATTGTGTATTGAAGATACTCCCAATATTCGGAATGGCGTGCGAACCATTTTGCAGCTATTCAGCACCTCGTGAATAGAACTATTTTCCAAATTGTTTGTTGAAATCCTAAAACATATACCTATAAACTTAATTTTGGAAATTTGCTCAACTCAAGTCAGCGGTTCAGCTGCGTGGTCAAATTTTTTTAGTTAACAGAGTCATTGGGTTTTAATTTCGTTTCTTCAATAGTGTTACCTAATAAAGGCACGGATTTTCTGTAAATTTGTTATTTTGTGTAGAACCATCTTACTATCCAATTTCTATGTTAATTTAAAAGTGTTCTATATATATCCGTGCATGCATAGTTCTTTTGAAGATGACAAACTCAATGAGCTCTAGTTTGTAATTGCTTTCCAAGCTTTAAGTAGATTACATCAAAGGATTGCATAGTTTTAAGAGAACGTGGAGCTTATAATAATGCATTTATGTTGGGGGACAATAATGAAAACTGTAGGAAGTAAATCAATATCAAGTAATCCATTATTATAAAATCTAGTCGTGCTGATTAAAAATAATCGGGATTTAAGTGTTATTTTAAAACAACACGACATTAATCAATTTAAAGATAACGACATGGCAATAGATTTAACTAGACATTTAAGATTTTAATTTTATTAAATTTCCCTCTCTCTTGTAAATGTTCAGAAATAAACTATTTAAAGATATTTCTGACTGCTCTAATAGATCTTTTAATACAACCGGTATTGTAGTGCAGATAATATTTTAACCATTTTTCTGAAAATGTATTTTGTTCTTTCGTATCGTCGCTTTATATATAAGGTCAATATTGCAATATCAATTGAAGTCCTGAAATAGATCCTAATGCGAAAAAGTTTATTAAATAAACACATATTCGATCACCCGAACAAAATCAATAGTTATATATTATTATCAACAAATATATTATTTGTTATAAATAATTGGAAAATTCCCATTAAGCGCCCAACTAGTGTATCGTGACCTAATAAAACATTTACACTTTAAATTGGTTTTAGACAAACTTTCTGAAAATATATGCAAATAATAAGTAATACAAATATTCAATAACAACATATTACAGCTACGTTTCTCCTTCTATTTTGAGTTGTTTAGTTGTCAAATCCAAGTGAACCTCTAGGAAGCATCTTAACAAATGTTTTCAGATAAAATTTAATAATAGGCCTACTTTTTAAACGCACACCAAATATTTCTTAATAATGTGTCACCAAATGCACAACACTTGTACCATCCAACAGCAATATTGAAATTTGCAAGACTAAAGATAAATGAGATTTTACAAGTCCAGTAATGGAGACCAGATTTTTTAAATGTTATTTGAAAAAATGTATTATTTATATTTATTTTGTGTAATTTCCTGAATTTATAGATTCTAAATATAAGGTATTTTTTACTGGATCTCATTTGTTTATATAACACAGATCCAAATAAATTGACTTTTAGAATAAATACTTTTGTTAAAGTTCACCTTTTTAAATTATTTAGTTCCATTATTTCTAGCTACTCAATAAATGTGTATCCAATTTACACAGTTTACTCTTTTGATATTCTTTTACGAATGTTGTCAAAGCAATAACAGAATCACTATTAACATGTTATAAGAAGTATTTTACCGGTTACGTAGAAATGTTTTTAATAAAGTAGAAAATGTTATGTAAAAAGATAAGCACGTCTTAGTTTACTTAAAGAAAGCAAAAACGTAATTATGTTGCTTTAATGCACATCTAGAAATGCTATATATCTCAAATTCACTTTGTACTTTAATTAAACGGCTCGGGGTTATTAAAAGATCACGGCTTGTAAAGATCGGGTGATATAAAGGTTAGTTTCAAATACACATCTTTGTTCATTACATTATTTAGTTTTACACAATCGTTCTATTTTTCTCGATATGTTGAAAGGTTTAATCTTTACTATCGATCTTTATTGAACACTAATACAGGAATTATTTAAGTATTGATAGCAATATGTACTAGAGCGTTGTCGGCTGAACTCAAGCTCTGCGTTCGAACTGGATTAGTTTCGAACGGCACTACGAACTTTTCAGATTGATTTTCAAATGACGTCAGTTGTTGAAGTATTACGCCTTTAGGATTTAATTTCTTTTTTGGAACGAGTTAGGGGTAGTAAAAGTGCATTAATTGTCTCCAATTAAGTAGCTTACAAACACGCTAGGGAGCACTGTTAAAAGATAAATTTACAAATTTGTTTAAAATCCTCAGATAAGGCAACGTAAGAAGATTTTAACAGATTTGATTTAATCCAGTGTTTTAACCATAATAGTAACACCAATATATATCAAAACTGTGAATTTAAAAATGAAAATTGTTAATAATAAGACTGTTATACAAAAGAAAAAAATATTGACATTTTAAATAAGGAATTGTAGGCCAACTTTAATAGTTAACAACAAAAATTATTTGGTGCAAGCGCCTAATTTATATTCTTAAACTGAGCCAGGCATCTACAGGCTTTTCAATAGCTTGACGCTGGCATCTACTAGCGAAGCGTTCACAGAGGAGCGACTTGTCATAAACGTGACAAACCGTAATTGTCGGTCATATTGGAAAAATACAACAGTATAATAAGGTAAATAATACGTTTCAGTAATAAAATTGGTAGACAAAATCTAAGGGTATAGTCCCTAATTTGTATTGTCTGGGACAACCATTGTGTAAAAATCTCCAAATCGTATAAAATAATGTGTAAAGTTTAGACAGTTTTACTCCACTAAATAATCAAGTGGAAGAATTGTGTAAGTATTTTTTTCTACCTTGTAGAATTTTATGATTTATGTTCAAATTTGTCTACCTATATATTTAATAGAACCAAAAATAATATATTCTTCAGATCAATAAGGTTAACAATATTAGTGTATAGTTATTTCGAAAAATGTTCGTCTCTTATTTAGCCCTTTAATGACAACCCCATTCTTTATTTTGAATTTGTATGCAATCTATAAACTCCTAGTTAAGCTTACAGCCTGCTATTTTACCTTCAGCACTATTTTTGTTACAGGAATACAACAAATTGTACTATGAATGAAGTGAACACATTAAAACGTCAACTTTATCGGATTCAAAATATTGTATTCTTTCGACAAGTCTGATTGATGACGTCATGGAACGTAATGGTGACAATGCAGCATGATGTGCTTTCAATTTAATGTATGTCAGTGGAATGGAACTGAGTTATGTGAGATCTACGTCGAATGAAGTTTTCAATCTGAATACACGACATATGAGTTCCATTTATAGGAAGGTATTCGTTTGAGTTATTTCACTGTGTGAAATGAAAGCTACAATACGCGAAATATTCTTGAGTACACACAAAGTAAATTGTATTTTTGACCCATATAATAAATATCCATAAACAAATGTAAACATACTTTCTGTGTAACTGACCTGTTCGCCCAGAAATGTATGATATTTCTTTATTGTTTTTAGGCATGGTCTCAGATGGATTGTGAGCAAATTTTTTCAGCTATACATTATAAATAAAATCACAGACAGATTAGTCATATACACTTTAGAAATACGCACTTTAAATATACTATTTGAAAACAACAGACTTTATAGGCTCACTTAACTTTGCAGACGGAAATTTTTAACTCGGTAAATGTGTATAATTATAAGGATTATAAAACTGTAGTCCTATCTGTTAAAATTTGGTATTTATGTACATTATTATATTTGTAAGTAAACATAAACTTATTATATTTTAATTGCTTTTTATTTCATATTGACAGATCAAATGTTATTAATGTTATAATGAATAAATTAATAATGGAATACATCTTATACGAAGATGTACGAATGTTTCCGAAGTTAACGAATGTTTATCTCTTATTAAATATTGTATAAATGAATATATCGATAATACAAGGTTGTATTTATATTAATTTTATAACCACAAAGCAAATCTTATAACGTATTATAGCTTATAATAGTTCTTTAACTCATATAAAAAAACACAAGATTTATAAAAGTTATGGAATGAAGTTGCAAACACAACAAAGTATAATATATGCTAGGTTTTTTTTAAGTATTACAGATGATATGTGAAATAGCTGTTATTTATGTACGTAAGTATGTACTTACATTCGCTTTTATACGAGTTGATTAATTTGCATATAAAAAGTCTTGGAAAAATATTGTTATTAAAATTTGGTAGGTACTTGTTAAGCATGGTAAGACCATGGTTAAGCATTTCATTTGTCTTCTGTTTCGCGCCTGGAGAAGTTTCACTTAAAATTAAAAAAAAATAGTAAAATCACAATTTCTACAATCACAAATCAAAACTGATAAAACTAAAACACCCCTTAGCTTAAACATTTTCAGTGTCACTGTAGGTTGAATTGTACAATGGTTGGCTGTTGAACTTGAAATAGTTTGCTAAAGAACTTTATATAATGTTTTATTTCCTATGTTTTCCGTTACATTATTGAGGTGGTTGTGTTTTGAAAACATTATTTTATTGTCTATGTGAATTTATTTTATAAAAGGTGACTTAATGGTATGAGTTTATAATATTATTCACGAAACAATTGTGTGTTTAGAAATATGACTATATTTATATTTAATTTTGTTGACTTAGTAACACACCTTCTAAGATATATCACCCAATAATTAACCTCTTCAAGTTTTAAATTATTTATACAAACTATAGACTAATATTATTTTGTATAGAATAGTTTTTTATATAATAACAATCAAATACTGGAAGTGGCAGTTAAGAATTTGCCATCATTCAAATTACATTTCATTATTAATAAAAAAGATATTTACTAACGTTATAAAATGATAACTGTCCTGAAGGCACGTTACATCATATATTCGCAAAAGTGGTTATAACGGTTAGATTTAATTGAAACAAACACAATCCAGTATCAACGTTACGGCATCATTGACTAAAGCTCTTAAAAGTAAAATGTCCACATTCATTGAATCATACCACCAATAGTTAGTGAGTGGCTTTTCGAGGTTTCGAGGTAAACAAAGTTTTAGTTTTTGTACGTTTTAATTATTAAAACAAATTGAGTGCTGTTTTATTGCAATACTAAAATTTATAAATACACATTTAATCGAATTCTTTCACATAATAAATCTTGCTTTTTAGTTCAAACGTGTTTTAGTGTTGTCTATATTCAATTATTGTTTCCAACTCCATTCTATGTAATAATATTAAAGTTATTAATAATCAATGCTATTTTTAGTATTGCAATTTAATTTTGAAATAGCTTACTAAACTTTTACTAGTATTGTTGTTTGTTCTACAGTAACCATAAATAATAATTTGACTCATATTTTTGCATATTATGTAAGTTAAATAACTTAACTCCCTTTAAACATTATGCATACGGAGTACTCTTAATATAATAAAGTATTTATATTTAATAGACACAAGTTACTCAGAAATTAATGAATTAATGAGGGACAAATGCAATGCCGTAAATACAAATCCAGAACTTATTTACGTTGCCTGATTGGATAATGTTTTTAAACTCCGACGCAAAAAGAAAGATGGTAAAATACGTTTAACGTGTGTATCTGTCTGTGGAAACGTAGCTCCCAAAGCGATGAACCGATTTTGATTTAGTTTTTTTAAGGTGACTTGAATGAGAGTTCTTAGCTATGATTCAAGAAAACCTATTCAGCCGTTTGAAGATCATGAGCTGTTTTCTAGTTGATGTATCGGGCTTTTTTTATTTATGATTATATGAGACTATAAACACATCGAATGTTGTTTATTTACAACTGATTCTATGAAACGCATATTCAGATACTCTGGCAAATAGGCACGATCCTATTTTGTTTGACGTGATCACAATATTTTGTTTGAAGCTGCTGTAGGCACGTACTCACTCTCACAAATCAAACTGCGTAGGCTTCTGCGTAAAGTGTCGCGTGCCAGCTCTGCTTCAGCTGGGTGGAGTGGAAGGAGTTGAACGAGAAAGGAAGACGCTCTTTTGTTTGCGGTAACATGAAATAAACTTATGAGCGGGCAAATATACAAATAGTATATTTTCTGAAATTTTAATTTTTACGGCGAATTTTTTGATAACTTAATGAAAATGTATTTAAAGCCCCTACCGGCCATCATGCAAGCCGGAAAAGTGATCAGGTTTACTACCGCTGATATAAACGGACACTGGTCACGGTGCGCGGCGTCTAAAAAGGAAAAACAAAAACAAATAAAGAAATGAAAAGCGCCTTAAGTGATTTATTAACTGCAGACTTTATGCTTATTTATCTACAGGAAAACCCAAGTAAAGAAAGCACTGAAATTAACTAGTATTTTCGAAAGGCTAAGAAAACGAACTTTGTTTTTAGACAAAAAGAGGTTCATATCTTCTGAAATTTTGTGGCTCAAAAACATATTTGGATTCTTGTATACAGTCTTGCACCGACAATTTCTTGTTTGATTGAATAAAAGAAGAGATTTTTTAAACACTGTTTTCAACACTAGATTACAAGTCAATTAATTTTCATAAAGATGTGGCTGGTACCGTCCACATTGCAATATTTAATAATAATAATAATGTAATATAAACTAATAGAATAGATTAGGTAGAAATACAGTCTTATTATATTGCTGAGATCGAGGTTTAGAATAAAGTAAGGAGGGAGGCGGTAGTTGGAAGCATCAAGAGATGCAGTAATTAGTCTGTAAGTAGCCATGCTCTGGAGAAGACTCTAGATCACACCATGTAGACTAGCTTGCCTTTACCTTAGTTTATTTTAGTTGTAAGTCCGAACCAACAAAGGAATAAGTTGTTTGACTTTGAATAAACGTTTTGAAGTGAAACATTCATTCGTCAACTTATTTGAAGAACCTTCTCACCCACGATCCATCCTGACAACGTCCACGTCCATCTCTTTAGTAAGTCCGCAAAAGGACTGAAGGCACAGCCCAAAAAGGGTGTCGCACCATCGTCAGGGCCGCAGGGGTAAACTAGACGGGAGTCGCGCCGCATCTGGTGATCGAGAAAAAAACAACATTCATGTGACATAGGTCGTAAAGAGTGGTAAAGGAGTCGAAGGGGCCGACTCTGGTGACGTTGGGAGGGGGGGGGGGGGGATATGGCAGGTACCATCCACCTTGTAATATTTAATAATAATAATAATAATAATAATAATGAAATATAAAGTAATAGAATAGATTAGGTAGAAATACAGTCTTATTATATTGCTGAGATCGAGGTTTAGTAAGGAGAAGGACATTAGTTGGAAGCATCAAGAGAGTGAGCCTGGGAGCAACCACGTCCGTGAGTAGACTCATAAATGGGGGAATTATGCTTGCCTTTGCCTCATGTGATTAGTGTTAGTTTAGTTTAGTACGGGACCAGCAGAGAGTTGATTTAATAAACGACGTTAAATCAACTAATCGTTTACCGCTTTCTTTAAAGAACCTTCTCATCGATCCTGATCCTGATCATACGACAGCCGAATGCACAACCCGACTCGGGAAAACGCCATCGCTGGAGGAGCCCAGGTGAGCTGGACTGGCAGCGAGGGTCCGTTACAAAAAGCTAGGTGCATCAGGAATTGGCAGCAGGATAAAAAGGCTACCTCAGAACTATCAAGAAGAAATCTTGAATGAAGAATATAATTTTAGGAAAGAAACAGTTCAAAATATATATAAACTATGGAAAGCATAACGGGAAAGAGATATATCTATGTGAGCATAAAAGAAAGATATGAAATTACTTTCCAGAATTTAGAAATTGTAATGCGTGACTAATCACTTGAACTGCAAGGGAAGAAACTTTTCAGTCGTCGATGGAATAAAGACTCAAACAAATTTTTTACGTTCGCAAAATTACATTGAAAATAAATTTAAAAAATGTATTTAATTTAGACTTTGCTAGACCAAAGGCTAATTGAATAACATTATTATGCTAAGAAATAGTATGAACTAAATGAATAAATATTTATTAAATAGAATATAATTTACAAAAGGATTTAAAGGCTTTCTGAGGTGCCGTAAAACATAAGGTCCATATTATTGTGTCCTTTGTTTTTTACGGTTTCTGTCCCTGACACTTCTCTTCAAGGAGGATTAATGGAGATACCACTCTCGGACCTAACTGGCAAGCCAGTGTTTTTGATCTGAAAAGTCAAGGAGGGGAAGATTTACGGGATCTTGTATCCGGGTTGGTACGACATAATGTGGAAAGTTTCAAGCAGATATAAACATATTTTGTATAGTTTTAGTTAAGTTCCAATCTATTCTAATTTAAACAAATATTTAAATTAAATTGTTATAAATAAAGAAATACTATTGCACATATTAAAAAATATCTAAATAGCTCAACACATTCCACAGTACGACAGTCACTCTTTAACAGAGAATCACAGTTTTAGAGAACCACATCTAAACTGTGACCAACCATGTGCATTCCAACTGGCAATATTCACTGTGATTTCTGAATGTAAATCGCTGTTGTTTAAAAGTATTGATTTGAATCTATGAAAGACATTGACGTTGTTGGTTAGAATCAATATTATTTAAGCGTTTCAAGAAATAAAAGCAGTTTGGATACAAAGTTGTTCAAATGAAATACAATTGTAAGGTAAAGCTAGGAGAGATGGCGCGGGCGGACAGATTGCGCACACTGTGTTTCAGGGTGAAGGGATAGAGTTAGTGATCAACAACTTATCACTAGTCAAATGTATAGTTGAAATTGTAGGTTATTTCTTCAGTGCGTCTGTAATACAGCTTTCATATTCTAAGTTTTTTTGCCAGATAAGTGATTCAATTTTCATAACTGTTCTTCTTAATTTCTATATAATGGCACTACTATAAAATATTTTTAAATTAGGCATATTTTCAGTAAGCTACTAACCTAAACTAACTGTACGAAGAAACAAAATTTCGATTGTAAAGCGGCCATGTTGATTTAAAGGCCGCGCAATCTCTCCTACCTAAATAGGATAGTTTGCGTATCCTCTACTTAGGAGAGATTGGGCGATTTTTACATTAGATTCAATGGTTGGAGAGTTAATGCAACGAATTGGTAATGTTGTGTAATTGCAGTTCACATGTAAAACATATTAAATAATAAAATCACTTTTTGGAAATTATTCATTTATTGGAGTGGAGAGTATTGCTTGTTTTCCCCCCAATAAATATATGGTAATGAAACACAGGCTTCAATAAAATTATTAAAATTATAATTTGCACTAAGAAATAGTACTTTTCTGAAGGTAATTAATGTTGTAATAACATTAACACATTACAATGACACATTAACAATTTTTGTCTTTTTCTTTGTATTAAGTTACAATGACAAATATTTACAAAAAAAATCAAACAACTGATCCTGGACTGAAGAAAATCTTAAATCGGCTGTAAAAGCAGTACACAATGACTCGCTCACAATTCGTGGAGCAAGCAGAAGATTTAGTATTTACATATTATAAAATATATTTTGTAAAATTTAATTCAAATAATATAATATCTGCATTAAAATATTCTAAAAAAAAAACATAATTTAAGTGTATTATTTTTGTCAACAATCTCTCCTACCCTTGTGCGCAATCTCACCAACCCTGTTAGGAGAGATTGCGCAAAAACATTTTTATTACTTTATTCCTGCCGTTGTGTTAAATTGCAGAAAAACAACAAAGTTGCAATTGAAATATATTGAAAACATATAATATATAATGTATATATATATAATATAACATATTCATAGATAGGTAAGAAACAAAAATAATATTTTAATTTGTTTTCTTACTTTTATTGAATTGTGCGTCAAGTCTCCTAGCTTTACCTTAAGGAATATTTGTAAATAATTAATAATTAATAAAATATCGAATATTTTCACTCACATTATAAAAATAAGATAAATATATACAGTATTAAGATATACTTTAGTTATTGTTACTTTTCTTTGATTTTATTTTTGTTTTTGTAGTGGTGAAGGTTAACAGAAGAGAATATTCTTATTCTAAGTTGGGCTTGTATCTTACCTAAACGTAAACCATGTTTTTATAATTTTTCATCAATGGACCAGAAATATTAAATGACAGTGATTTATTCTTGTTTTTTTTTTTTTTAATAGTAATTTATATAATAAAGCATTACAACACAATCAATATATTATTAAACTTCGAGCTTGACGATTGAGAAGGAATTATTAAGAAATAGTAACAATAGACTAATTTTCAATACATACGTTTAATAATCAAACGCGTTTCAACGACAAATACAAAATGTACAGTTGTAGCTCATGTATCACTGAAGATGACGGATTTGTCGTTGAAACGCGTTTGATTATTAAACGTAAGTGTGTAAGAATTAGTGTATTGTTATTATTTTTGCATAATATATAAAAATTTATAAAATGGTTTAGAAAATAATGAAATTTCTCACAAGACATTATACATTATTTGTCAAACACGTTTCAACGACAAACTCAAAATGTACAGTTGTAGCTCATGTATCACTGAAGATGACGGATTTGTCGTTAAAACGCGTGTAAGTGTGTGAGAATTAGTGTATTGTTATTATTTTTACATAATATATAAAAATGTATAAAATGGTTTAGAAAATAATGAAATTTCTCACAAGAGATTATACGTTATTTGTCAAACGCGTTTCAATGGAATGCCGACATTCTCAGTGACCCTTGAGTTGCAAACATCAAATTTTAACTGGTTTATTATTTAAATATAAACAAATGTTTGGGTTAAAAATTGTGTGTAATTATTATTTTTTTTTTAATCACGAGATAAGTTTGATTAATTTCTTTCTAAAGTTAAGTAAAGATAAAGCAACTAAAACTTGTAAAACCACTTTGCATCGATTCCAGAAAATCTTAATTAGTTACGATAATATGTTCTCGGATTCTGTAACCTAATACCATCATATCTCTCCGTGTTTCATACACTTAATGTTTCCACTTTTTGGTGATATTTTCAGAGGAGTTATTTAAGTTGTTTTCCAAAAGCAGATCTACAGAAAAATAGAACAGACAAATTTGTTTTAATGAAATGTTTAGTTAAATCTAGACAAGTTAATTTTAATGTGGGCTGGGTTTTTATGTTTGTACAAATAACCAAGTAATTTATGCATTAGTATATTGTGACATTTTTTATAAAAATGCTTGTTTAAATTTATCAAAGTCGATATTCGTTTAAAAAACATACAAACAGCCCGCATCATTAATTAGATACAGGTGTTGTACACGAACGACATAATAAAAAGTAAAATAATTAGAGCAGATTTAAAACAAATGTATCTATTTTTAAGAAATATAGTTTATAAAACACAAATTGTGTATACATCAAACCTTTGTTGGTTACTTATTAAACATTTACGCTTGTTCACTTATAATTTTGAATGCATTTTCTATTGCTTTGAAACTATTATATTATTTAGACACCCAGCCAAGTCCAGTGTCTGAGTAAATAAATACAGGTGCTCCACAAAACTGTTTTTTAGAAAATACACATTTAATATGTTGTTTTTTTAAGCAATACATAGGTGGAACCTTTAATACTTGCATATCTATATATAATTGCCGTCTTTAAATATACAAAAAAACTATTTTTCTTTACTTCAAAAGACAGTTTTGTCTTTAAAAGAAAAGTGAAATATTTTTTTTAAAACTTGACCTTATTAATTATTAAATATGGATTTAATAATTAAATATCATATACCGAAACAGTCATTACGGCACAAAGCAACACCTGACAGAATCATTTAAAATACGATTTGCAAATCAAGGCTGTACAATTTCCTCACAGTTAGTGGTTTTGTAGATTTTAACTTACTCATACAATAATATAGCTTAAAATAATAATAATAATATTAAAAACAAATTTTCATTTCTAAAAGATCAGTAGATAAAATATATATGAACCGGTTTTTTAACTTGCCATCTTTACTCAGAAATGATATTGAAATTCAGTTTACTGCAGTGGTGAATCTACCCTCGGGCCCTAAACTTACACTAGATAAAACAGACTCACAGCAAAAAAAAAAAAAAAAAAAAAAAAAAATAAAAAAAAAAATAAAAATATATGTATAAAACAATCTTAGAAAAACTGAAAATTAATTAATTTTTGTGCGGTAGTTTGGTCTACATTACTTTAAATGGACGGATTTTGTTACTTTTCATTTTACAGTATAATTTAAACGGAAAACCAGTGAAGAGATGGAACACTTTTTCGAGACTTCGGCTCGTCCGAACAGAACACACGAATTGAAACTACGACTTTTTAACCCTCAAAATTGGTTTTCCCGTACCCAAATACATATGAAATGATACCACAATATTTTCAAACTTTTGACCAAAAAACGTGACCCCGACGCGCTAAGACTTTTAAACTCTCAAAATCAGTTTTCCCGTACCCAAAAACATTTAAAACGATATCACACACTGTGTTTTCATAATTTTGACCCAATACTTTCAAATTGTTTACCCAAAACATGACCCCGACGCGCTACGACTCACGCTAGAAAGCTCAAAAGCTTTTCATCTCTCCGAAATAAAACTAAGCAGATTTTGGTACCATCAGAAATTTTCTACGACGTCTGAGAGTGCTTATATCGTGCATACAGGAAAGCAGACCCACACAAAATTACCGCATGATTTCAATACTTTGGCATCTAATGCGAGTCGAAGCAATTAATAATTGTTATGTACCGGTAGGCCTAATATAAAAGTAGGTTTTAGTCCTAATTCAAATTCAAATAAATTAACCATTGTATTGGAGCTATCAGCTATTAACCACTGCAACGGCCGAGAGGAGCTTTTCAGTTTTAAGACGTTTGAAGACGTACCTGAGGAGTACAATGGGATTCCTGACTCAACGGCCAATATCTTAAAAGAGAGAGAAATTGATGTTAAAAATGTTATAAATGTGTTTTGTCAAAAAAAATCTAGACGTTTGAAAATTGGGAAATTGGGAGTGTGATTGAATATTTAAAAACATTAAATAAGGAACACATTTTTATGTTTGTGATTTTTTTTTTATAAATAATTAACATTGCTGTATCAACAGTAACATATGTAACAGAGTTTTTTTTTTTGTGTTAGTGTATGTGTTGTGTATGTTTTTTTTTATGTTTGACGAGTTCATATGAGTGAAATAAGTCTTATCTGATGATGGGGTCAAGACCCCGAAACTAGTCGAGAACAACTCACTTGAAGTCACAAGACGGACCTACTAGGTAATTAATATATTCAATTTATTTAGATGTTAATAATTACAACGTGCAATGAACAGCATTTATTTCTGACTAACACAAAGATTTAAGTCAGTAGAATTTATATTTGAAAGTGCTTTTGTGTTGTTTGCTGCTTAACTTCTTGGGGCACTGTTACGTTCAGGCACAAATAAAGATGAAGCATTAGTGTAATTACATTATTATGATTCAGGCCTTTTTTGAAAATATTAGTTGTAGTAAAATTTATTCTGTACAGTATCTGCAATAACAGCCGTTATTAAAACATGATTAAATAGTATATTTTATCACTAGGACCGAAAGTGACGCTTTTCGATACGAGCTCAAGTTTAACGACCGAGGCGAAGCCAATCGAAAAGCGAGGATCGAAAAGCCACTTTTTCTCCCGTGTAATGAACGATACTTTTCATCACACTGTGATAATAGTATTAATAATAAATTTCATATACTTTTTTTCAAAATAACATCGTTTTTTTTTATCGTTTGTCAATAACATTCCTGAAGTACAATGACAACATAGGTTACGTTTACAGCACAAACTAAATTATTGAGATCAGGAGATTTTTAATATCAATAGGGATTTAAATAAAAACCTTCCTTAATTGTAAGAATTTATAGGCATTGATTTTTAAGGAAAAGTTCATCTTGGCTTTGGTATTTTATTCTATAATTAATATTAATAGACACAATACACTATTACCGAAACAGGTTCATGAATAAACTGATGTACTTTTTTAAACGATAAGTTAAACGTTTATTTATTTAATACTTATAAATAGTATCAATATGTAGACTTATTGTTACTCTCAATGTTTCTTTGTTAACACCGTTATTATATCTAATAAATTAATATGACAACATTTAAAATCATAATTATTATTACTGGTGCTACTATTTATAACTAATTTAGAGATCGGCACAAATCTCCAGATGATTTTTCCGATCTAGACCGAGAAAACGCTGCTATTTTCAATACTCGCAGCTGATATTAATTAAAAGTGACTATTTTCGATACAGTGTGATTATAAGGGTTTTCCTAATAGCTTTGTTATGATTTTTTTTTGTCTTAAACTGCATTAAAATTACGTTTTTATAGTATATTTTTTTACAAAATTTTACCTTTGATCAATCCTAGATCCGATCCTGGTTTACTGATAAGTTTACCTATCCTTGTTTGATAGGTGTAAGGGGGAACAATTTAGTTGTCTCTAGTAATGCACATTAACACTTGCTATGCTCAGATAAAAGGATATACAAAATAAAACATTTTTAGAGGTAAAAGATACTCTCCATTCTTGGATATCTTCAGTGCTGGCTAGTCGTCAAGAAGAAGTTATACTAATCCATGTGTTGCTAATGCTACATGAGAGCCCATCACTATGTTTTTATTGTTACAACATGCTATACCTATAATATTAGCCCTGACTTACTTTTAGACTTACGCTTAGATTGTGGAAAAATGAATAACTACTAACATTTTTGTAATGATGGTGGCTTAGTTTCACCGAAACCGGTTATCAAAAAATAAGTAAGGATTGTTAAGACGGAGAGAAAATAAAAGGTAATTAGTTTATATTAATTACATAACTTTATTCATAATCAGCAATCCTGGTGGCTATAAGCATAATGTTTACTTTTAGAGTATGGCAAATTTAAATATGTGCGTAGGAGGAACTATTGACCTGATGTACAGTGTCAGAGATATATTAAACAAATGTAATATATATTTTTATAATATATATGATCCCAAAGAACAGATTAACAATCCTCTTGTTTTTAAGAGGATTTTAAAACACAATCCTACAACTTAACAGTGCAAGATTGAAAACTCATCTTCATGTCAGAACTCCACTGAGGAGTTTTTCTATGTTTGTTGGCGCCTTCGCTGTACCAATCACATATATTATTTCTCAATGCCATTTTTTGTCGGTACGCCATAACTTCCTTAATACATCATCAAATTACATGATTCAGGCATCATTTTAAAGCTTTCCTTAACCGCTACACCGGAAAAATATACAAAATACAATTATACGGAAAAAAATAGAGAATCCGAAAGTAACAGTGATGTAAGATCAAGTAAGTTGTTGGGATATTTTCCCGTAGCGTGTTCCTAGCGCCGAGTGTTCCAGGCGCCGAGTGTTGCTAGCGCCACGTCAACAGTTGACGAGGGTTTGACAGTTTTGACAGCTGAGGCAGAGTATTGGTAGCGCCAAAATATTGAAGTCTGGGCTTGTCTATATAAAGCACGTTAGCGCAGTGGATTTTCAAATCTATAATTTTAATTACGTTAAACGTGATAATAACGACAAAATATTATAATCATACTGTTATCGGCAACATACTTTGACAAAACAGTATAGGTTAGTACCTCTGGTTTTTTTTTATTCCCTTACACGATTTATGGCAGACCCTTACACAATTTATTTCCTCGGCGCTAGCAACACTCGGCGCTAGCAACACGCACCCATATTTTCCTGGCGTTGGCAACACTGATGAAAACAATACCCAGCTGGAGAGCTGACGTTACGCCACTACATTGCTATTTTTATTTAATTGTAAGCTTGGTTAAACACATCTATTCTTTACTTCAACCCTCACCTATGCCCATGACGCACTAAATACGCACTATACGATTCTAAATATACGGCGTGTAATTTAATTAAGTGGGATTTAAGAAAGTTAGAATGCGAATGCTTCGCACGGGTCAGCTAGTATTATCTTTAATTTAATGGGTTGTTCTGGTATTTAATGAGGGCACTCCACCAGATTGATTGCTCTAGCTGGGGAGGCATTAGATAAATATGTTCAATAATTACAGCGACGAGAAGATATATATATAAAGTTATAGATTCCTATTTTGTTCACAATCTGAGTGAAAAATGTATTACAATTTCACAGTTATAATACCTTATATTTTCTACTTGATTTTGGTAATGGTCCACAAACTATTCGTAATCAATTTATTAATGGCTTATAAATGCAATTATAATTTGATTTGTATTCAGCTTTAGATCTTTCCACTCTTTAAATGTCTTGATAGGTATTCTTCGACTCTGATGCACTAACGTATAAAAGAACTTTCTGATCTTAAACATATTTTATTATTTTACAATATTTGTTGCTTAAATATGATTTGGTTTACTTCTTTTGAATAATTTTTTAAATTCTATTAATCCTTGTATTAATATATATATTTTAAGGACTGCATTACGTGTAATTAAAGATTAGATAATTACTCTTTGTTTGCCTTACTGGACCGGGTATATTATATTTCATAAATACCTTTACTTCTCCAATCAAACAATATTTTTGATATAATTATTCTTAGAACTGACCCCCAGCGTTAAAATACACTCGATGTTGCGTAGTGACAAATCTCGTTTAGTAGTGACGCAGCAGTGAACGAGTGCACGTATGAAAGGAACTGATATATTAATTAACTTTTAAACCCTTGCGTTGGGTTGTGTATATAATTAAATTTTAAATGTGACGTGTATGAAAACAATTTGACGTGCCTAACGCTAACCAATACCAATTAATGTTTTTGTTTATTATTTGAATTTGTAAAGTGATTTGACAATGCCTGATAAATAGGCGAAACGGTCTTCATCTGAAACAACAAACAGAACTGCGAGCAGTAACCAGAAGACAAGTAGAGATATTTATGAAATATAAAGATTAGACTACTTATAAGTTTAGATACTCTTTTGTTTTAATTCGTGGCACATAATTTTCAATTATATCGGTATCAAAAAATTGTATGAAAACTAACTGTTGGACTATATTACATGTTTATTTTTATCAATAAAATCAGTGTATTGTATTAATTAAAGTTGTCTTTCTTTATGGCAGTAAAATTATTAATAAATGGTTGATTCTTCCTTGGCAAATAAATATAACGAAAACACTAAATAATTGGGGGATGAAATTATATAAATGAGCAAAATGCAATGTCTTTCCTTAAACAAATAAAAGAGCACTGTGGCGATAAAATCACACTGATT
>JAGFPH010001198.1:231790-247578 GCA_018207615.1 Philaenus spumarius
GATGTTTATCTCTGTCTGAGGACTATAATAAATCCAACATTACCAAGTCCAGTTATGCACGACACCTTACGGAAAATATCCATAGACCGTGCGTTTTTCACTCTACTCCCGATTCCACGTTCACCTTGCAGTACAGAGCGCCCATAATCCATGTTATCCTTACTACAGTCTCAGCGATAATAGCCAAATAAAATAAACGGTAGCAGATAACTGCCACATACTTTCTCCCAGTTGAAACTTTATACCTTCCCAAAAGTAGCATAGGAGATGGTTATTTAGAATTGCAGAAGTAGGAAAATGTTACCATGGAAAATATTAGATGCATTTAACTCATCCATATTATATTATTATAATAGCTAGCCCGATCCAGCTTTGCACGGATAGGCAAATCAAATTTAAATGTATATTAACAAAAAATATATTATATCAATGAATATAAATTACACTATGCATTTCTTATGGGGAGTTTTAGTGAATTTTACCCCCACCCCAATTTCATCCCCCCACCCTTTCTTAGCGAGCACCTAGGGCCTTAGAGGAAGCTACATACAAAATTTCATTCCAATCCGTTCGGTGGTTTGGGAGAAATGATGATTTAGTAACTTTGACCACCAAACCCCCCCTAAAATTTCGAATTTGTTGAAACACTTTCTTAGAGAGCACCTATGACCCTAGAGGAAGCTACATACCAAATTTCATTCCAAACCGATCGGTGGTTTTGGAGAAATCGTGATTTAATAACTTTGACTCCCAAACCCTACCTAAGATTTCGAATTTTTTTTAACCGTTTCTTATCAGCACCTACGGCCCTAGAGAAAGCTACATACCAAATTTCATTCCAATCCGTTCAGTAGTTTTAGAGAAATTTTGGTTTAGTAACTTTGACCCCCCCCCTCCAACCCCCCAAACCCAACTAAAATTTAGAATTTAAAAAAAAAATTCTTTGTGAGCCCCTATGGCCCTAGAGGAAGCTACATACTAAATTTCATTCCAATCCGTTCAGTAGTTTTTGAGAATTTGGCAAAACAAACCCCTTTTTGGCCAAAAACCCCCAAAAATCTGTTATTATTATTACCTAAAAGAGAATTTTTAGAAAGATGCTGTTTTTTACAAATGGTAAGGTACATTAAGTGCTACAAATAAGCCAAATTTTATCAAAATCGTTAGAGCCATGTTTGAGGAATTTAGATATTTCACGTTTTTTGGTAATTTTTGGGGGGTAAAACCCCTTAAAAATCTAAAATTTGGAAAAATGAAAAACAAGCCTGGAGATATTCCAAAACTACACCTACAAACCAAATTTCATCAAAATCGGACCGTTGGTATGGTCTCCAGCTCTGTACACATCCTTACAGACACACAGACACGCGGACACACGGACAGACATCACCAAAATAACCCTTTTTTGGGTTCAGGGTGCACCAAAACAAAAAATTCCACGAAAAATATTTTTGGGTTCAGGAAGCACCAACACAGATAATTGCACTAAAATTTTTTTTGGGGTTCAGGGAGTACCAAAACAGATAATTCCACTAAAAATTCAAATTCGAAAATTTGGACGAAAACAATACTTTCTCCATATACTATGTATAGGGTGGAGAAAGTAAAACATCAACTCCCATGCTACGCTCGGTCAGTTGACGCAACCCGCATTCCAATAAACGTGATGTTCGCTGTAATTGTAGTAGCATGTCTATTCTCCCGCAATACCTGTACTGCTTGGTGAACATGGAATCGAGTGTAGTGTAGAGGCCATACATTTATGTACAAATGGCAGGATAATGAATGCTAATGAAGAATTTGAAATTTACAGAGCATTGAAAAATAAACCAGACGATTTAACGATCAGTTTTCATTCTATTCCCACCATTTATACGATAGATAAACTTTTTATGATTGAATTCGATAGCTACAAGAAGTAGACAGTAGACTGAAGTTGACTTGAATTGTATCTATATGTTCTTTATATTAGTAGATGGACAAACAGCAATACGAACAATGACTTTAGAAGTCATCTAGCGGCAAGGCGTTAAAATATAAAATGTTAAATTACGTGTTTATTGGAAAGAATGAATCCACCTCAAACGTTCAAATTTCCAAAGTAAGGGTTCTATATACTTCAAATGCTTTCATAGATAGACAATTTAAAATTGTGGAAGTATAGGAAATAACAAATTTTTATATCATTAAAGATTTATAGTTATTAATTTACAATGTTTTACAATTATCCACTTGTGTAAAAAAGATTTAACCTCTAATCATATGAAATTCGTATGGTCAAAATGACATCCGCTGCGCTTTGAACATTCCCAATAGCAGCATTGCGGAAGTCTTCTAATTTCGCTTTGGATTACCTCACTTGGGTAATAAACTGCTTCCTTTCACTCGCATGTTGTTATATTAAGGTTTAATTAGTCGCAAAGCTTAGGATATCTCCTGACATGTAGAACTGGCAAAGCTAGTAGATTGCACTTCATATCAAAGTGAAGGAATACATTTGAGACGCAATATCACATAAATTAACTAACTAAACTCTATGAACACGGATATATTTGCACGTTTTACACTTATTTTATATTAAATACTAGCTGACCTGATCCGGCTTTGCACTGATACTCAAATTAAAGTTAAATGTATATTAACAAAAAATATATTATAACAATAATTAAATTACACTATATATTTCTTATGGGGATTTTTAGTAACTTTGACCACCCGCCAAACCCTCCTAAAATTTCGAATTTTTTAATACCTTTTCTTAGCTAGCACCTAGGCCCCTAGAGAAAGTTACATACTAAATTTCATTCCAATCCGTTCTGTGTTTTTTTTAGTAACTGTTACTCCTCCCCCCCCCCATCCTCCCCTAAAATTTATTTATTTTTTTTTTTAAACCTTACTTAGAGAGCACCTATGGTCTAGAGGAAGCTACACACCAAATTTTGCTCCAATCCGTTCAGTGGTTTTGGAGAAATCGTGATTTAGTAACTTTGTCCCCTCAAACCCCTCCCACCCTATGATTTCAAAATTTTTGAAACCCTTTCTTATCAGCACCTACGGCCCAAGAGAAAGCTACATACCAAATTTCATTCCAATCCGTTCAGTAGTTTTAGAGAAATTGTGATTTAGTAACTTAGACCCCCCCCAAACACCCCCTAAGATTTCGAATTTTTTGAAAACCTTTCTTAGTGAGCATCTATGGCCCTAGAGGAAGCTACATACCAAATTTCGTTCTAATCCGTTCAGTAGTTTTTGAGAAATCGTGATCAGTGAGTCAGTGGATTTGGCTTTTATATACAGAGAATAAATTCACTACAAGATATAATAAGTTTGAGGGTTTATACCCATTTCACAAAGTTAATGTACTAAAACCCCACAGAAAACTTTTCTTTTTTTTTTAGACCAAATTTTGCGTTTTGGGTCAAATATTGTAACAATTACTGCAATTACAGCACTGGGACCTATTTTATTAAATTTATATGCTCATTTTACGTAAATTAAATTAAATTGTACACCTTAATTAACGCCCTACATATAGTTCAATAGGGATTCGTTTCTGTGAGTAATCTGAAACACGGGTGAAATCTTTCGCTAGCTGTAACTCTCTAACGAAGTATTGCCAGATCTATGAATAAATTAACTTTTTCCGTTATTTTTGCTAGTGGAATGAGCTCAGAAAGTGCTCGGAAAATTATAACTGATTATTTTAGCTCATAATAACTTTAAAATATTTTGTTTCTAGAGTAATTCTGGGTATTGTTGACAACAACCAAGAAATACATTTTTCCTTTTTTTTCAATATCTGTTGTCCTTTGAGCTACAGATAAAATTAAAAAAAACCATCGAGTTTGTCATTTAAAAAGTAAACTTTTTTGTCTCTTGTATTTTTTTTGTAAAGTTAGCGGTTTTTGAGATATTTGACATTAAAAATTATAAACGGCCGCCATTTTGAAAATATTTAAAATAATGTTCTAATTTTTCGTACAGTGATGAATGGTTGCGCAACAAATAGGTGTACAAAGTTTGAGCTCAATATCTTTTCTACTTCTAAAAGTATTAAGTATTTTGTAAAAAAATACAGACAGACAGACCGAAAACGGAATGAGATAGGACACATGTTATATTACATGTTTTGTTTCTTTTGACATGCTGAATAACGTGATAAAGTTTGTTCATATGGTTGCAAGACACCCTGTATATAGATGATCGCTTGATGAAAGAACGCACAGAGATGTTTGAATTAATTATCATAGACTATGAATAAGGTTATCCAAATACAATGGTATTATGCAAGCGGTTTTCTAGTCGTGGGATACGGAATGTTTGGATAAGCAAATTTAAACTATGAATAATTAATGAAGTTATATTTTGTTTGATATTAGAAGTGAAAACATTGTTACTTCATAATAGAATTTGTGAAATTTAATCTGATTTCTTAAATTGTTATTATAGCAAATAACTTGTTTGTAATACGCATTAATATAATAATGCTTTACGTTAGAATTATGACAAACAAAAAAGTTAAATAATTATTTACTACCGGAGATTCTGTATTTTGCATTTATAACGATCTCCAATACCAATATTATATGTCAAAATTATTAGCTTTTGAGAAAACCACCTAGAGAAAAAGAAGTGATAAAAATACACTTAATGAAAATATTTTGTTCTTTATCCTTTCATAGCTAAACATGTATATTACGTAAGTGTGGCGATCTCGAAGACCAACAGCACATTTTCTTTTAAGAACTCGATTTTCAGCATAATCATGGTGTTGTCTAGATGAAGGTCAGATCATCTAGTCCTTGTCCTGTGACTGTTTTGGTGAATTTTACCTTCATGCAATTATAGTTAAAACATGTTTAAGAAATCCAAATAAACTGTAGCTTTAATCTCGATTAGTCCTTTTTGTAAAGTTCAGTATAATGTAATAGTAGAGTATGTAAATTTTGTTGTAACATATACTAATATTATAAAGAATTACATTTTTTTTATGTAGGGGGTAATCTCTGGAACTACTGAACCGATTGAAAAATTGTTTTACTAATAAAAAGCTACACTATCCCTGCGTAACATAGGCTATAATTCATTTCAATAAAAACATTTTATTTCAATATTTGTAAATTTATCAACCGCACTCGCCACTTCATTGACAAAATCATACACAGGCTTAGTTCTTCTTCCATACCTAATTCCATATGTTGTTATCTTCAACTTAACCAACTCTGCCACACATTGTTCTTAAACAGATTTTGAAAACGTTGGACGTAGCCAAATGGGCCTATAATTATCCATACACCCAGGTTTACTTCCCTTATGAATTACAAGATTGCTGTACTTTTTATACTGCTGCAAAACTACCAGCCTCAAACGATATATTTATCAAGAACTACAAAGGTTTAATAATGCAGGGTGACAATTAAGTCTTGAGACGGTTTAATATTTCGTTTATAAGGAAAATTTTAAGGTAGATGTGATTGAGGTACCTACTCTATGTAAAAATACTATTTTATTAAGATTTCAAAAAAATGTCCGCCATCTTGGATCCGCCATTTTGAATGTAACTTTGTTTTTTAAATAGGAAGGTGGTCATGTGATACATCATTTTGATGTAGAATTTCAAGAAAACACCAACGGTAAAATTTGCACATCCATATCTTTAACCGTTTAGAAATTGCGGCCAAAAACAATAAAACTAAGTTTTCCGATTTTGCCCCATTTTGCTATACTATTTTCTTTTTAATACTAATTATTATACTTTTTGGATTTAGAATTAAATAAGCTTTCCAACGATATTTGTGAGTATTTAAAAATTTTGAGTTACAACCGTTTTGATTTTTTTATAATTGATTTCGAGTGGTTCAACCAAATATCGTTGTGTGGCATATCATTTGAAAGCTTATTTAATTCTGAATCCAAAAAGAATAATAATTAATATTAAAACAAAAATAGTACAGCAAAATGGGGCAAAATCGGAAAACACGATTTCGTGGTTTTTTTGCCGCCATTTTTAAACTGTTAAAGATATAGATGTGCAAATTTCACCGTTGGTTTTTTCTTGAAATTCTACATCGAAATGATGTATCACATGACCACCTTCCTATTTAAAAAAACAAAGTTACATTCAAAATGCGGATCCAAGATGGCAGATAAATTTTTTGAAATCTTAATAAAATAGTATTTTTACATAGAGTAGGCACTTTAATCACATCTACCTTAAAATTTTCGTTATATACGAAATATTAAACCATTTCAAGACTTAAATTGTCACCCTGCAATCTTGCTCATCGCTTTAGTAGGAACTGAGGAATTACATCCCATCCACCGAAGCTTGATAAACTAAGTCCTGCTATAATGTTCAGGATATCATTTTGAATTGAGGTTATGCTACTAGTAATTTTCTTTAGTTTTTTATCTTGACTGATGAAGGATTTAAAATAAAAATTAGAAGAGAATAAAAACATAAAAATTATTGATTGATTAATCGCTTTTATTTGCGTCGAGAATATAAAGCCTGTTCAACTGTAGACATCAACAAAATACATAAGTAATAAAATTGCCTTTACATTCTAATAATAAAACTCAGTGTACTGAGTAGTGCCGCCATAAAGACACTGAGTATTGAATGTGTAATTGTAATATTGTGTTAAATGTTTTAATTAACTGTTTTGATCACCCGACGATGGACGAAAATGTCCGAAACACGTGTAGTGTACATATGTGACATTGATAATTCAAGATCAAACTTCAAAGGATTGCTGGCGGTGAGTCCAATAACTATTGTTATTTAAAAGCATATCTAGTTGCTTTAGACCATAAATATAATGACTTTAAACTGAGATAGACCAGAACCCTCTACCTCCCGAGCAACAACAGTAAACGGAGATAGACCAGAACCCTCTACTTCCCGAGCAACAACAGCAAACTGAGATAGACCAGAACCCTCTACCTCCCGAGCAACTACAGTAAATTGAGATAGACCGGAACCCTCTACCACCCGAGCAACAACAGTAAACTGAGATAGACCACAACCCTCTACCTCCCGAGCAACAACAGTAAACTGAAATATACCAGAACCCTCTACCTCCCGAGCAACAACAGTAAACTGAGATAGACCAGAACCCTCTACCTCCAGAGCAACAACAGTAAACTGAGATAGACCAGAACCCTCTACCTCCCGAGCAACAACAGTAAACTGAGATAGACCAGAACCCTTTACCTCCCGAGCAACAACAGAACTCCATAATGTTCAACCGGAAACAGCAAAGGATTTATTGAAGGTGGATGTATGGTGAAAGGGAATTTGGAGAATTTTCTAGAAACGGAACGTGTATTAACACTAGTATATCAGACATACAAATAAAATGTTTAGGCCGAGACAAATAATGTGGTGTTTTTTAAAACTCACATCATTTATAATAAAATTGTCAAAGCAAGATTTCTACGAGAACCAAGCTTGAGCCATTTCAATTGGTTATAAAAAGGAGAAACGAGTTGACCAAAACCTACAAGGAAAACAAACCGAATACATGCATTTTGAGCATACTGGTTTGCACCTCGATAAAACAGTGACTAGACCAGCGGGAGTGACCTTAGAGGGAGTAAACATTTTATAGAATATCAGATACTTTAGCAAGGAAAATACTTAACAAAATACCAAAATGTATAACTTATTCCTTAAATTCTAAATTGCTCAATAATGATCTAATTGCTCTAAAATTATCAAACAACGACAAACCTACTTGCTTGTATAACGTTTGTGACTCTTATTCGTGGCAGGTAACTAAAAACATTGGCTAGTTCCAGTTATTAGTATAGAAGACTGAAAATGAATAAAAATATTTCTAAGGCTTTGGAAATTATATTAAAATCCATACACATGTACTTAATAATTTCTACTTTATTCATTTTAGAAAAAATTATAATATAAATTTCATACAGTTATTATGATCGTATTAGGTTATACAGCAACAAAAGTAGTTAATGTTTTAGTGGACTTGAAATGATTCCATGATAACAATCGTTATTTAATTAGATTATCAACTAAAACATTAGTAGCCAACTCTAAATATACAATTCTTTTTAAACAAGAAATTAATAGCCGAGCTTAAATACACTATGCCCCGCACGCCAACCCCCGATAAAACCTTGTAAAAACATATGTTATATTTTATATAAAATAAAAGTGTAGGATTAATAATAACCGCAAAACTAAGATGGTAAATAATGTTAAATGTTCAAATCAAATTATTTCGTACATTTTATAACAACAGTTATCATAAAGGTTAAAAGAACCACTAAGGCTCAGGTGTACACTTAATGAAAAACCTAACCAAAAAGTTACTTACTATCAATTACCGTATATTATTAATAAATAGGCCTACTATATATAGTCTTATTTATTTCTAATTAGGATGTAACATAGGTTTTTCTTATTTTTAAATACCTTAACGCAAGTTTTTATTTGTTTGTGTGTGTTGAAACATGTGTTGGTTCAGTAGAGGCCTAACTTAAATATTATTTTGTACTAAAAGCTGGTCATCCGAATCAACTGTTTTATAATCTGTTATTTTATTCAATTGGTTGCTATGGTAATGAATGTAAATACATTCAATAAGTCGTTTCATCAGTCTAGGCTTAACCTAAAATGATGTTTAATTTATTTTACCTGCCTTAATGGCAACATACACACATGATTTATGTTTTTGTGCACATCTTTGAATGATATAAATTTCATCTTTCAACTGTCGTTTTTTAGTTTTTCATAATGTTGCTTATTTATTGGTATTGCAGCTGTTAGACGCTATGTGTTTAACGTCCAACTTAATCCTGTGAATTTGTTCGTTGAAAGATTACTGGCCACTAATGATTTTCTCTAAGCCAGCTTCCTTTGGCTACACACTTGTCTGTTCGTAGATGCACAATCACGTGTTTTAATAATCAGCTGGTTAGGAAAAGTTAAAATGATGATAAAATACATTTTAAAGAGTTCTTTTATTACATTACAAATGAAATTATTTTAAAAATGTAAGTAAATTGTGCAAATATAGTATGATTGATCTTTTATTTAAAACAAACCGCGTGTAAAACAGTTTAATGGAAACATCAAGTGAACTCTTCAAAGAAGTGCAAAGTTGAAATTTTACCCCATGCTAAATTTCCACAAGAAAACTTTTAATCTCGTTTTTTAAATGGTTACTGACCAGATACCAAAATCTAAGGTAAAATGTGCAAATATAGGGGTTATTCCCTTTCATTTGACACTATCCGCGTGTAAATTTTATTGGTCCAGTTGAAGTCTCACACGTTCTTCCGGAAGATTTTTAATTTTGTGTTTTAATATATAGGATAATATGTTTGATTAATCCGTTAACATATTTTATTTGAACACACAGATTGATTAATCCTATAAACAAGGTGAAAAATTAGAAGTTAATTAATTGAATTAACAATAAAGTATTTAAAATGTCCTTGGACCACCACCATGTGGATGCACCCCAAGCGCAAAAAGTGTTTTTATATGTTCTCAGTGTTTATGTGTTTTTTATGTAATGTTTGGCGACCTCACAAGAGTGATATGTGTCTGATGATTGAGTAAATCTCCGAAACGCGAAAGTAAATTGTACTGTCATGCCTCCAATTGAAAATAAACACAATACTTTCGCTGTTTAGTTAATTTGTTTCTTACGTTTGAGATAAACGATAAACTAGTTAAGGTTGCCTGCACCATTAATAATGCACAGGTTACCTGAATACAGATTGTTCACCTCACGTACAATTAGCGCTTACATTTGACTCAGATTACTTCAGAGTTTCTCTGACAATTGCATCACAGCGTGTACCTCACGGACACACTCTTATTCTCTAGGCTCTAGGGTAATTATTGTATTCGCACATGTAATTTGAAACTTTGTTGTTTCCAGTCTGGACATTATAATATAATATATTATAATATATATTATAATATATATAATATATAATATATTATAATATATAATGTTTAGCACTTAACACACTTTGCAAAGAGTTAATTTTTTTATTTTTCCTTATGTAAAATATACTATACATTTCAGTTTTACATAATTTATCTTGTCTTATGTTACAACAATAATACTACAAATGAAAGAAAATAACACTTGTGGATAAATATCAAAACAATTAAATCATTAAATGTTTAATAAATTACCAAAATAAAAAGATCATTCTGCGAACGAACTGTTCGTGGTTTCTGACATTTATTAACCAGTGTTATTAAATATATGCTTCAGATTAATAATGTTTATCTCATTCTACGACTCAGTTGATCTACTGTAGGGGGATTCATGCAAACTTTGATAAGTATGTTAAACGTGTTAAGTGTGTTAAAGTCGAGAAACTCGTTTGACAGAAGTGTGCTATTTAGAGTCGATAGAACATTCGACGTTAGCTCGCTCTGGGGACTGCTAAACCAGTGTTAAAGTCGTAAAATTCTTGGGGAAGGTAATTTGAGGTTTTCAGCTAGAATCAACAACAGGTTGTTATAATTGTGTGTTTTTCCTGTACTTTTTATTTGAGATGGAAATAATAATAATTTCGAATCCAAGAAAAGAATTCGGAAGCAATCAGGGTAACGATGGAGCAAGGAAAATAAACATCTTCTAATATCTTTAATTTCCAAGAATCCAACGAAGTTTGAGATAATTTTCTTTCTTTTCTCTTTCTTTTTTTTACTTTCTTGTTAACCCTCCATCTGGCATCAGGATATTTCTATACTGACAGGCACATTTCTACTACTGGATCACATTTTCATTTAAACACCTATCTAAACCATTTTAGTAAAGTACATTTTTGTAATTACGTGTTCAGAAAAGTAAAGAGAACATTTATGTGTATTTGATTTTGATTGCACAAATATGTTAGCAAAAAGGAACCAAAAAGAGGCCTAATCTTGTTGTAAATATACAAAAATGTAATATATACATTATTTGGTAAGTAGGGAAAAAAATCTCTTTTACAAACTAAAGGATATGGTGAAGAGGCATATTCTAAACTTTGGTCATTTAGCCTGGGACCACGAAAACACAAAATATGTTTCGAAAAAATGCAGAAAATGAGGCCTAATTTTATCTAAAATATAATTCACAAATTATAAAGAGCGAAGGGTTTTACAGTTTCAGTTTAAAGAACTGTAAAAAGAGTGATGTAATCAAAATAATGTAATAAACTATATACCAAATCAATCTTTAGAATGTTCTGAGTACAGTAATATATAAATATAACAAGTAATTTTCTAAAAAACCCCTATGAATAAACCCATTTCATATTAATTATGCCAGTATTACTTTAGCAAATAACACTTTAGCACATTAGCATAAGGGGATAGCAGTTTAGCATGATAACACACTAAGCATTTAGCACAGGTTGCATGAATCCCCCTTATATTTGACGCTTGTGTTTGAGCTTCTTCTGACTTTTGTAAATTGTCCAAAGATTTTATTTTTCCCAGATCAAAGAAAGAAGATGTTGTGTCACAACCTGTTATGGCATAAGCAAACAGATTAAGCTTCCTTTTGTCGTTCAACTTATGGATGATTTTGGAAATCCTGTAATACACTTTTCCATGTAATCGTCCAGTTATTGGTTTTCAAAAGTAGATTGTTTGGTTCTCAGGCCCAAGCGCTGCCGACAGTATTAATAAATTGGTGTATTAATAAATTAACAGTAAACAAAGATGTTCTGTTGCTTGACACTTTCCGGTTTTAGCCAGTCAGGGGCAGGGTGGGTCTATATTTGATGGATAATGGAACGATGATAATAACTTAGTGTTAGGAATAATCCCCCGAATCAAAACTGGCTCTCCTAATATAAAGAACATTAACAATTTTATAAACAAAATTTCAGCTTTTCGCTAATTATATCCAACAAAGGCCTATTTTTTCCCTTTATTGGCTTCGCTAAAAGAAATCATATTGTGTGTTTATCAATGCAATAATAAATACCACAAAATAAATAAATAATGAAAAAATAAAATAAATGTTTACGTCTATTTTACCATTGTAATACCCACAATTAGACCAGCTATACAAATAAAAGTCCAAACAATAGGCCTTTACTGCAGACTGACCGTTGATATGCCAACGGGCTGATCCGGCCCGCGAGGACTCGTACGACCCGCGCCGCGCCATCTCCCTTTGCCAAGCCGATTAAGTCAACTGTCTGCACTTAACTTTTATAAAACTAATATCAATATAAAGATTGCAAAATACCCTTAAAGTTTTATTTGAGCCATTTTTTCACAACTTGTCTCATATTAAATAAAAAACAGCTAAACATGTAATTATTGTAATAGAAAAGTTAAAACTTTAACATTAAATTTAAAAATACACGGTAAATAGTTGTTTTATAGCTTAAACGTAATGAACATTTTTGATAGAGAATATTATAAGGATTACAATAACGAAATAAAAATGACTCTATCGCTTTTTATCTCTTAGATATTGACAAAATAAAAAAGTCTTTCAAAAGTGAACTTTAAAGGGGGGATAGGGGACGCAAGAGGGGGAGGGGCGGGGACTTTTCAGAAAATATTCCTTATATAATCAACTAACTTCCATGAAAAAATCAGCTTTTCACTAATTAGTTCCGACTCAAACCCTTTATTGACTGGGCTATATGCTGTATTCAATGGAACAGACGAATGCAAGTTTGATCACGTGAACGTCGTTGTCTAGGTTGCGAGGAGGAGGATGGAGGGAAAGAGAACTTTGCTTTCATAGATTTTATGTATTTTCATAAACCTGTTTTGTAGGCTACACCCACCTGTTACTGACAAACTTGTATCTTATTAGTTGTGCAATCATTGTGTTTTATAAATATCACCTCCCCTATGAAAAAAATTTAATGTCCTTCAGAACAAAAATATTTAATGTAGTCAAATATAATTTTTTATATTTCCACTGTTCAAGTGTTAACAAGACAATATTTTATATAAATTTATTGATTTATATTATATACATATATGTATGATTATTCTGTAATAGAAAAAATATTATATGATAAATACAATGTAATTGAGTTTATATTAAGTGTTTCTTATATACATATACACAAAACATAACCCAATACAGTTCACATGTAAGTGGGTCCATTTAGGTGTACACTCGTCGGTTGCTGGCCAGCGACTGTCAATCAGTATTACTCCGCTCTCCGAAACATTTCGTATTGCAGGCTTCTTGGATATATGTTCCCGTGCCATACAGAATATTAGAGTTAAAACTCAGCTGGTCGTTTAACAGTTGGTGTTCACCGTTTTTGTCTTTATATTTTGATGCCTTATATATCTCATATTCTTCAACCGCGTTCATAAATCTACATTTGGGACACATTTTAATAGGTTTTAGATTATTTTGTAAGTTTGTGTAGCTGCAGTCTCATCTATTAAATAGCGTGCAAAATTCGAGTTGTTACCTTTGATTGTTCTTTTAGGTAAGTGCTCTTTAAATCGGGTTTTGAATGCTATCTTATTAAAGTTATCACATGTTAATTTATATCCGCCTGTTTGGTCTTCAAGACGTTTTTTGTTTATTGGTTTTAGAAACCGTGTTATTGTGTCGTTTTTTCGGAAGGTGATCCTCCTGTTGAGTTTAACAAATATAGAAGTGACGATTGTAGAAAGAATGTTGCCACATTCAGTAGATTACAAAGATAGGGTTTTCACTTTCTTTTTGGCGTGATTCCAATCTAGCCTTATGCTTACAAAGAAGTGTGTCAATCATAGAGCTTTTATAACCATTTATTACAGCGATGTATTTGATTGTATCAATTTCTTCTTGAAAATAGTGAGACTCAAAAGGTACTGTTAAAAGTCTATTTATCATACTGTTATATGCACCCATTTTATGTGGTATTGGATGTTGAGAGTCATTACGTATAGTTTTGTCGGTGGTGGTAGGTTTTCTGTAAATCCTAAATTTAAATTCGTTCTGGTGCTTCGTGATAGTTAGGTCTAGACTATGTATGCTGTTATTGTTTTAAATTTCTAGTGTGAATTGTATTTGTTTGTTCAAGGAATTCATAAAGTACAGTTGTTATATTAAATCAAATAAAAGAGCACTGTGGCGACAAAAGAGCACTGTGTTTTAATCAGTGTGAGTTGTTCTATTTGTCTGCTTGTACCGTTAAATATCACAAATGTGTCATCCACATATCTGGTATAATATATTTTTTGTTTATAAAACTTGTTCAAGCCGGACATCAGATGTACGTTTTCATAGTTGTTCATATACATGTCTGCCAAAAGGCCTGAAAGAGGCGATCCCATAGCTAATCCCTCCTTTTGAACGTAATAATTTCCTTTATGAGTGAAATAGTTCTGTATTAATATGTCATCCAACAGGTTAATAATTTCTGAAATATTTTAGGGATCCAATATATGTTGTACGATATCAGTAGTTTCTTTGATAGGTTCATTGGTGTACAGATTAGTGACATCGAATGAGGCCATCTTATAGTTGGGTTGAAGTTTAACATTCTTTAGTCCAGTGACGAAATCAATACTGTTTTTTATAACATGGTTATTTTGAAATGTTATGGTGTGACGCAAAATTGTAACCAGTTTTTTAACGGTTTTGTAGCTAGACGCTGTGGTGAAGTATATTAACGGCCTAATCGGTATATTTGCTTTGGTTAGCCCAGTGAAGTTGAGTGCCAAGGCATTTATAGGCTTCAAAAAATCACGTGTGGTTTTATCGAATAAATATGTGGATTTATGAATTAATTGTATTGTTCAATTCTCTAACGAATTTTTTAGTCGGATCTGATGTAAGAATGTGGACTTCGTTTGCCTTTATAAATCCAATAACTTTCAAATTATATTGATCAGTGTACATAATGACTAAGGTCATTATTGTCGGCTTTATTAATGAGCGCGTGTTTATCGGCTAATTTGTTCTGTATTTGTTTTTAAAGTTTCAACTCTAACGTATTTTTTGTGGTCCAATTTTTTTTTTTAGTGACCTCGATAACAAAAAAATGTATTAATTATTATGTATTTGTACTAACTGTAAAAGTTAAATTTGTACACGACGACAGTTATGAAGACTCAACTAGGAATGGCAGAATAATACATTTAATGTTACACATAAACTCGTACAATAATCTGTAAAATTAAATTATAAAGAGTAAAGGCTAACTAAAGTGAATGTATATGGTTGGACTTGTAAACGTATAAATAAATATTGAGCTTGACTTGTGAGAAGATATACTTGATAGAATAAACTTAGAACACAAAATCTCACAACTAATATGTTTATTAACCCAAACGCTTTCAGCGACAAAGTCGCCATCTTCAGTGATGCACGAGCTACAATAGTCAAACTACAACTAATCTTACATTGCTCCGTTCCCCGTATTTATACAGAATTCAAAGGGGCGTGGCTTAAGACTACGTTACATTTATTAGTGGGGCGTTACCAATTGCCTTGCGTTATTATAACTAGCCTAACAATAACTTTATAACAAAAAAAATTATTAACCTAATAATAATCTTATACAATACATTATTTTTATATTAATATAGAATTTTGTATTGGTCCTAATTAATTATTTACAGTTATTTTACTATGTTTGTTAATATAAAAAGTTTCCCAAGCATCTATTGTGTTAACTTTAGTAACATTTTTCAATAGTACATATTTTTCTATTTTAAAATGATGGTTTTCATCTAAACAATGTTTAGCCATAGCAGATTTATCTGGCCTATTGTACTCTATATGAGAAAAATGTTCTTTAATTCTTGTCTTCATACTTCTTTT
>JAGFPH010001198.1:260443-273926 GCA_018207615.1 Philaenus spumarius
ACATCTTGCTCCCATTCATAACTTATAGAATTAAAATATTGCCAGGATGACGTATCACATCTTGCTCCCATTCCTGACTTATAATTTCTGGTTTTCTTTAATTCCTTCCGGTATTGGTCTTTCAAGTGTTTCCAACGTTTTTTTAATGCATTTTCTGAAACAAATAATTTAGAGGAATTGTATTTTATTTTTTATTTATTTTGCGTACTGATTACATTTTTTCAATAAAAAATACAGTTTAAAATTTTTTTGTATTTAATTCATAATATTAGCATTTAACACGTGTTTTTTTTTAGCACTCAGTGTTTTTTATTTTATTATTGTTACAGATATCTCGGTATAGGGATTTCATTCAGAGCTATGGCGTATAGTTTTCGCATGGGGAAAACAACTGTAGCATCAATAGTTTATGAAACTTGCACGGCCATATGGTCCGAGTTAGTTCATATACACAAGTCAAAACTGTCTGAGGAAGACCTAAAGAAAATGACAGAAGAATATTACAGATTATGGCAATTGCCTTATTGTATATGGCTAACATTGCAAAATTAAATGCCCTTCTAATTCCGGATCGGCATACTATAATTATAAAAAATTCTTCTCGGTAGTACTGCAGGCCGTCGCTGATGCAAAAAAATATATATATCGCAGTAGAAGTAGGTGGAAGAGGGAGACAATGATGGTGGTACTTTTCATTATTCTGTTTTAAACAAACTCCTTGAAAGTGAAAATTTCAACATACCGCCACCGGAAATAATACCAGGATCAATTCATCTTTTGCCTTATGTGTTAATTGTAGATAAGCTATCCTTTGCGGAAACATTTGATGCGCCCATTTCCAAGAAAAACTTTAAACTATAAAAGAAGACATTTCAATAAAAGGCTCTCCACAAAATTAAGGAGTTACAAATTTAATCATATTATTACAAAATAAAAATTAAAAGGTTAAACTATATTATAGGAAATTTGCTAAGGGAATTTATGTTTAATATAAAGGACGACTTTAGCTGAAATATCAGGAATAAAATAAAAGGTACATTTTTAGCCCACCAAATTATGATGAGAACACTTGAGGAAAAACAATTATAATACTATTTCATGTTTAAAAAAGAAAAATGATAATTTGCTCACTTTACTATTCAAAAAGAAAATATACCATCGTTTCGCCACTTAAAAATTGTTTTATATATTATTGTCAAAGGTTATAAATTCAGATTTGTGAATACACGTAGAAGAGTAATAATGCAACAAGAGAATTTAAATAGGTACACATGATGAACTACAGGGTGGTTATACATTATTGGACACATTTCAAGATGAAATAAATAAATAACTAAGCTACGTATAAACATGAGAATTGTTTTATTAAATACCAAATGTAAAACAGTTGTATTATAATAATGGACAAAAGTTACTGTTAAGGCCGGTTTACACGCTCAAGCCATTTGCACAAACTGGCTTGCGCAAGCCAGTTTGTGCAAACGAACTGAATAAAATATTTCCGTATACACGATTCGTTCGGTATGTGAAAATATGAAGTAAGGAACCCTAGTTTGTTAATTTCAACGATAAACTTCTTCATTAAACACATAAAAGTTGCTATCAGTTGTGTTTAAATTATTATAAAATCAGTTTGTATTGTTCAAAATGGAACATCTGGACGAAGAACTAATACTTCTTTCAACTGCTGCGGTGTGCATTGTGAAGAAAAAGAAGGACATGAAGGCTAAAAAGAAAAAATGGTGTAAACCATGGTTGTTACAGAGGGATGTGTTTTCTCATACCAATTTAATTGCTGAACTTCGTAGTGAGCCTTATGATTTCGTATGGACAAAGCCACATACACGAATTTGCTAAATTTAATTACACCCATCATTTCGAAAGCAGACACCGTTATGAGACGTGCGATACCCCCCATGAACGGCTATCAGCTACGGTGAGATTTTTGGCAACTGGGAGAAGCTACGAGGATTTTACGAGTTATTTCCAAACCAGCTCTAAGCGCCATAATTCCAGGAACATGCGACGCAATTTACAACGTATTAACAGACAAATATCTCAAGGTAAGTTTATTGAATATTATTAATAATAAACAAAATTAAAAAACAGTCTCCCTGTTGGCTTCTTGGCCTAAGGATAGCATTTTTTCAACTAAAGCGTCATAAGCATTAGCTTTAGCGTTGCGGTCACTGTACTCCCCACACTTCACTTTCCACAAACAAGGGAACGACTTGTAAACTTATATAAATTCTATTTGAAATTATTTTTCACTTCACATTTTATGAACCAACAAACAATAACAACACACACAATTCACAATTAATATAACCAACACACGCTGGAATACGGATCGTAAATAACATATCAGTGTAAATAACAGGTGGGGGGGGGGGTTAGGCTCTCATTCAATGCGCATGCGGAGATTGTGACTTTCTCTTGCGCAAACGTCAAACCAGCGTTCACACGCGCAAGCCAATACACCAACCTCAAGCTGATTTTCTGTCAATACAAATATTGCTCAAGCCAAATATTTTGGATTGCGCAAACGTCAAACCAGCGTTCACAAGCACCAATCTACGCCAATCTACACGTTTTGGCTTGAGCGTGTAAACGGGCCTCATCAACAGCTTCAGAAACTGGAGGACTACCAGCACCTTTTCTATGTTTGACACTTTTCGTATGTTCAAATTGTCTATACCAACGTTTTATAGAATTGTTACTCCGGGGATTGCAGTCATACGCTAAAAAAAACCTTCAGTTATTAAAGATCTGCTTTGGTGAAACCAAACAAAACACTTTTCTTTTTCTTGCACACTAGCCATTTTGGTACTGAGGTTAGTTTACTGTTTGTTTAGTCAACAGCTGGTGAAGATTCATTGTTGACCAGCTGACTATGCCACAACACGAGTCGTTAAGGAGAAAACAAACATTACACTCACAGTTTAGCTGAGATTTGACTTTTTTTCTATTTTTTTAAAATTATATTTTGCCTCCTTAATTTTCCTAATTACTCCCACCCAGTGTTACCTGTCTTCCTCATAAAGGCACATTTGCTACCTATTGGGTATCCTAGGATGGTTTCCATTTCCTGCCCTGGGGGGCCTAGGGTAAAAGTTCTGGCTCTACCTAGAGCCTCACATTCCAGAAGGATGTGTTCCGCCGATTCTTCAGCCAATCCGCATTTCCTACATATACTCTCGTCAGCAATCCCTATTCTATGTAGGTGTGACCCGTTAATAGGACAAAAACCCATCTCATGTTATCCCTTCCTAGGGAGATAAGTTCTTCAGCATGTTTCCTGCCGGGCTTGAACAACTTCCTGGCAAGTCCACCTGTTCCTGAAACCCTCCAGGCTTTGTCTTTGCCCTCCTGCATCCACATCTCAACCGATGCTCTGGCATGCCCATATGAAATCCCAAGCACCGGCTCAGGGCCCACAAGAGGAGACTCAGACCCTTTCCTGGCTAGCTCATCTGCTCTCTCATTACCATAAATACCTGAGTGCCCAGGGACCCAGCACTTAGAAACCTCATTCCCCTGGCTAAGCTTCATCAATGCCGAGAGGCAGTGCCAAACCACTTTAGATTTTACTCTATATGAATTTAGCGCTTTAGAAGATTCTCTTATATGCACTCTGAGATCGCACAAACTTCTGCCTGAAAAACAGTAGCATGTTTGCCTAGATACAGGACAGTGGAGCGCTTAGGTTGAACCCCATTGACTCCACCCCCTGTTCCCGCCTCCGTCTTCGAGCCATCTGTAAACCAGACTATATCCTGTTCGTCGTATAAACTCCTTCCAGACTCCCATTCTTCCCTAGAGAAGATTTTTGTCTTGAAGTGTTTCTCAATAGAGAGTTTTGGAATCATGTGGTCTGACGGCATGTTTAAAACTTCCTTAGAGACCACCTGATTTATTTAGCAGTGGCCTACCGCAGGCCATCTTGTTCTCCAGCAGCCTGCCTGCTGCAGTCTGTACGCCCCCATCCTGGCCTGTCCCTGTATAAACACTCGAAGAGGAAGGAGATCCAGGAGGGCATTCAAAGCATCCGTCGGAGTCGACCCCCACCCGTGACAGCCAGACAAGCCATCCTTTGGACACTATCCAGCCTCCCACCGACAACATTCTGAACTGTTTTAGGCCACTATACTACCGCCGCATGGGCGACTAGTGGTTTAACAATCATGGTGTAAATCCACATAACCATCTTTGGAGATTTTACTTACTTTTTATAACCAATAAATTTAGCTACTAAAACTTTTATAATTATTATTTTTCACTTAGTAGATAAAACTGTTTTAAATTCGCTACTTAATACAACAATTCCGATGTTTTACGTTACACATCTTAAAATGTGTACAATAATTTATAAAGTAAAACAAAGAGAAAATGTGTTTTTTTCTTTTACAATTACGAAATTGAAATATATAAAGTCGAGATATTGGGTCTGTTGAATAAAAAATAAGCAAAAGCTATAACTTAAAATTTTAAGTCATTACTTAAAATAGTGTGAATAAAAATAAGCAATAGCTAGTACTAAAAGCTTTGTCTAATAATTTTAAGCTTTGACTTATTTTCCTAGCTAAAGCTTAAAATAAAGTGAATAAAATGTAGCTAAAGCTAAAAATATTTAGTGCAAGCTTGAATATATTTCAGTATGTCCTCCTGGTGACTTAAAGTTGTTACCTTGATATTTAAATGGATGCATTTACGCCAATTCGAGCAAAAAAACAATATTATGTTATAGAATAACTTATGTGAGTTCATACTAAAAACTATTAGAATAAATATCCAAATTGAGAAGAATTAACACACATAGGCCTAAATTTGTTTTATTTTAATTTAAAGTTACAGTACTTTATGTTATTTATTTATGATACAGAAGTGAAAATTCGTCCGAGTTCATTTATACAATTGGAACTGCATAACTCATTTTTTGGCGCAGAAATGCAATTATTGTTAATTTTCTGATTGCTCAGTTTGCAGCTTTGTCAGTTTTAACTGATCCAAAATCAAATTGCGTTGAAGTTGATTTATGGTTAAATCTTTTCTTTCTCTGCCTTCTTTCTTTAACATGCCTTCCTTTTTTGTTTGTTAAAGAATTTCTGACGATATAATTCCTGATTGTTCATTAGAGTTCATCATAGTTTGCTTAATATGTTGAAGCTCTGACAGGTTAGGTTTATAATAGGCAGAGATAATAATAGCAAGAGTTTATATGATTATTATCTAGGTTTAGGTAAGGGAACAGGTAAGGGTAGGCCTACATCATCAAATCCAACTTGTGATTTTGTACAAAGATGCAAAATAATTTGAAATCTTTAATTATTTAATACTAAATAGGCCTAATAAAAATGCAAGTAAAACCAATAGTTAAAAAAAACATTTCTTTTTTATTTACTTTCGTTGTGATACTTTCTTCATCGGCAGAGCTATACATTTTGTACTAGCCTATTTAATGAGTTATAATAACATTAATCATAAAACTGCAACAGCTGTTTTAAATTGTTTCAAACATAATGACAGATTTTAAGCTTTGGCTAAAATTTTCCAGCTTTTGATAACTAGCCTTAGCTAAAGGTTATTCACCTCACTTTAACCAACAGCTAAGACTAAAAGCTTTGACTTAATAGTGAAAGCTAAAGCTAAGACTAAATGCTAAAAGCTTTTGCTTATTTTTTATTCTACAGACCCATTGAACTAAACTATTTTGTGTCTTAAATTGTCTTTAATGATTAATATTTATAGAACAATATATTTTCATTTCAAGTAACATTTATTTTAGAGATAATGTGTGTATAGCTTCCTGGATTGAATAATATGTATTAGGTTAAGTAGTTTATATATTCTCGCCTTAGCCGGCTAAACAACATCATTTTGAATATGGATCTGATGATGACGGCTTAGTCGTCGAAACCGGTAATCCATCTGGAAACCAATTTGTATTGATTGACGGAGTACAATGTAATTAACCCAATACATACTATACATAACATTTATTGTATATTAGAGTATGCCTAGTTTGTATATTGTGTTTTTTATCTGTTATCATGGTCATTACTTGGTATTTGGTTTGTTATTTATTTTACTATATAAATCTATTTGTTAACATTTTTGACAAGTTTTCATTTTATATGGTATTACTGTTTACAATAATCTACTTGTTACTCATTAAAACGGAAAACCAGTTTATATGATGGTATTATGTTGCACTTAAAATGCAAAAGTCGTATTGAAAATGCAAAATGTTGCTCGAAGTTCGTATTTGAGAACTAATTTACTGCTATCGATTATCACAGTTCGGCGGAATCGATAGTTCTACAGTAGCTGCCTTTATGTTGCTTACAGCTCGTTTCTGTTGTATGTTTAGTTTGTTAAGTATGATTATTTGGTTAAGTATATCTCATAGTTATTTGAGACTGGCATTTTTAATGTTGTTTTAATCAGATTTTCATCAACCTACAATAATTAATTTTAAATATAAACTTTGTATTGGTATTGATTTATAAAACTCAAGGTAAACGATTTTTCTATTCTAACTCGTAATAACGAGGTCGCAGTAGAGGTTTTAAAATTAAGTTGAACAAATGAAATTAAAATATGATAAAATTACTAGTTTCAGAAGTTTTACTTGTATAATAGCAGATTAGGAGCTTTTCCACAGGACTGAACTTGTCCATAAAGCAATTTTTTCTTGAGAGGCAACAAACTTGTGATTTTTTGTATTTCTATTTTGTAACATAATTATTATTTAACTAGTAAATTCAAATATAAAATTTTTAAATCAATTATTTAAAGCTTTTGGAAGTGTTGGATTTCGGTCAACAAATTTTAACTTTTGAAAAAACTAAAACTTTTACAGTATGAAACTATGCAATCATTTTGTCATTCAATTTATATCAGATAATAACAGAAAGTGTAGAATTACATTCATTAGGTTTCACTTTTCATGAAAGTATGAATTTAAAAAAGCATCTTCTCAAATCTTCTATGGCTGAACAATGTTTTTACGCATAACCATATAATGTTTTTATAAATGTATGACTGTAGAGGTTTATTTTAATTTTGCTTCTAAATAACCGATGTGCCCAAAATTAATGGCATAATAATATCAAATTACTTATTATATAAATGGGCCCACAAACTATAGAGTTTAGCAATAATTTTGGATGGGCAATTCGTATATCTAGGCAAACTATATCTTGGTATCCAACTTGACCGTTGATCAGTAAGGTATTTGTAGAAATCTGTTGTACTTAAAGTAAAATCGATAACTAATGTACCAAGATTTAGGTTTTACATTGTCCATAATAATTACATTTAATCACATTACGACAAAAATTACCGAACGCCCTAGACTAGAAACCTTGTTGATTGCGCACGTCGCTATCAACATTACAAAATTTAATATTTTAGAAAAGTTACAGAACAGTGTAGAGGTTGTATCTGGTAGTAGATAGAAGAAATAAGACGACAAAATGTTTAAAATGATTTTAAAATAATGAAATGTCTTCACTTTAAAAAAAAATGGTATAACAATAACTCCATACAGATGAATTTTGATTGAAAAATTAAAAAAATTAATGGGTAGATATGTGCAGTATGATCTAAATTTGACTGTTTTAAATGTATTATTACATGTACAATGAGATCACATTTAATTTTACTTCTACTTTTGAGCGATTAAAGAAATATTTTGCGTTTTATATTGGGAGCTAAAAAGTTATTAATATTAGAAACTAAGTTTAATATTATGCCTAATGAAAACATTTTGGCATTACATACCACATCTTAATTACGCAAGACAAATATATCCTAAACCAATTTCCTGTTAACAAGAATACGAATGAAAGTTATAGGTTGTTACTAGAATTTCATAATGATAATGACATGCAAACGCAGTGCTTTTAATTAGGCAATGATAATGTCACCAAAACAGTTAAAACTATATATCCTAATATTATTTATTTTAACTTTGTTAGACAGTTAATTCGATTATTTGTAATTTTATTTCTTTTTTCGGTAAATAATATAATAATACAAACAATATTTTCGCGATATATCGTACCAAGTCGACTTTTTCTTTGTGCGATATCAGAATAAATATTAACTTATTACAACTGGAGATATTATCAATCTACAAACGAACACTTAACTATTTTCTATCATAACTGAATAATTGAAAATATTAAGGGTGTTTAATGGCGTTCTCAAAGAAAAGGCTTAAATACATATTATTTTCCAGTGATAGAGTGTTTACAAAACCTTAACTTTTATAGCAGAAAGAATGCGCCCGAAGGAAATTCTTTACATAAAATCCAAGAAGAAAGAATGTAATACTAGAAATTACAATCTGAGGGGAACTCAATGACAAAACGTCTGGCATGTCGGATTGGGAGAAATGTTTAAACAAAGACTCAAACACGTTACAATGGAATCACATTCTTAACTGAGGTTTTCTCTTCACAAAATATACATAAGTTTTAATTATTATACGGACAACAAATATTATTAACTTATTACTATCTAATATATCGTTTTCTAGATACTTCTGGTGTCCATTACTGAAGTGATTTTATCACCTGTAAGCATCTCCAGAATAAGCGTAATTACTCCATTGAATACAAACAATAATGAAAACATTGTATATATTTAAATAAGGTTTTCAATTTAGATTCATGTAACAAGTATAGCAATAAATAGGAATATTAAATAGTTATACATGTATACAATGTTCGTCAAATCGAATAACGTAAATATTTAATCTACAAGTAACTTAAGAGATACGTGATAATACTTCGAAAGTCCAGCATCTAAGAGCGAATGGGCATGTTTATCTTATGATGCAACATAAAACTATGTTGCATCATTAGATGTATGATCTTTTATCGTGTATTTTAGGTCACATTACATTTTTTACTTCTGCTTTTAAGATTGTTACTGGTTGTAACGACAGTTAAATTTGTATTAAAATAAATACACCTTGTTAATGGCTTACAGTAAAAGATTTAAAATGTATGACATTAATTCTAATAAAATGTAAATGTTTAATTCAGGACTAACCTAAACCAGTCAAATATAATTGGTTTAACATAATTATAAAATCATCATCATCATCATTATAAAATAATGAAATTACATGTCAATAAAAACAGTTGATCACGGAACAGAAATATTGTATTGTTTTTTGGCCTGCCCAGAGAAAATGTAGTTCTCAAAAAGGTACAAAATATGCACAACCCAAATCTTTTTTAATACCATAACCTATATTTTATTCCTTTGTTTCAGATAAACACACATTAGTACTAATTTTAATCTATAACGCTCGAAAAATGTACAGAAACTCCTCCTTTGAAGAGGATATGGGTGTCAGGATACCATTTTGTATTCAATATATATAGTCAAATATATATAAACGGCCGTGATTGTAATAAATTTTCCACATTATAAAGTACCGGTTTTTTTATATTAATTTCATATACTAAGCTTATTTTGTATCTAACATACTTTGTTTACTAAGCTGACTGATGCGTTTAGTTCCATAAACAACTAGACTGTAATTTGAAATTACCTTAATATAAGTTGAAGTGTCTTGGATGTTCCATTATTCTCTCCCGATACACGTAAAGTTACTTTACCAAAAGTGAAAATTATTAGAATCGTAAACCTAACATCACGTTTCTTCTATAACAATAAAAGTTTCCAAATACAGATTCAGAATAAAACCGGCTTGGATTTCTCGTACAAGTCGTTTATAAAATTACCCATTGTCGCGAGCCATTTAATTTTACTTTTCCGTGTTTATATTTCATTTTTAATGGCGCAGACATTATGTTTCAGCAGTTTTATAAGTTATTGATTATGACTTTGTTCGTACTTGGAATACAAATAAGGTATTTTAGAAATACACAAGAGGAGGTCGGTGGTGCAGTGGCTTAGCTAGGCAGTACAGCTTGCTACGGTTTGCTTATTTAACGTTTGGCATCCACTGACCAAAATTAATCGTCTTGATCATTGATTTCAGAATGTTTTGACAATTATTGAAGTTTACACTTAAACTGAAGATTCAATTACCATAGTAAAAAAAAAGAATAAATAAAATTATAATTAGTATAACTTAAATAAAGTAACTGTGACTATACTGCTGGAAAAACTGAGAACATAACTGAGAAGAAAACTGAAGTAGCCCACACACCACACAGTTCATACAGTTCACACATTTGTTCACTTGTATTTGCACAGATAAACTGCCCAGTTAAACTATTCGTGTGTGGGCGCCTTAAGATATTTTTATACAAAATTAATTCAATGCCAAATAGTACAACTACTAGTATAAATACCGGTAACTAGATAGAATTCAATTGAGCTTACTCATAACTTCAAAGTAATATGTCGAGCATGCTGAAATGTTACAACTTTAAAAGACATGCAAATAAATATGTACGAAATAAAACTTGTTTTTAACAATGACAGTTTATTTATGTAATTCTTAGTTAAATTCCAATTCATGTTTAATATTTTGAAACTATGTCAAATATTTACAACATGGTGTTAAACAGTATTGGTATGAAAGTTGTAACATTTTCGATTAGCATTAAAATCTCCTTGTTTGTTTTAATAAGTCATTAATTCTACCAAGATGTAGCACTCTGACACACCCCAGTAAGTTTCAATGCCTTTATTCTGTTGCTTACAAACTGGTATTTTAATTACGACTTGAAGCAAAACCCAGTAATAAATGGGACTTCGCACAAGCAAAACCTACATAATTAAAAATCTGACAAGGAATGTGTTTATAAAGTTCCTGTATTCGTGTCCAGCGCGAGTAAGTATTAACCGAATAACAATACTACCGAGTAAATACATCCAGCGACCACAGAATTAAATAGACTGGTAATGCCATACGCCTGTACATTGTGGGAAGTGAAGCTAGGTCGGCCATCTTATGTGAGGATAGAAACGTCGAGCTGGCCCAGAAAGGCGTGACATTTTCAGTGCGCCCCTACTCATTTACACCGTGGTTTCAATAGCTGAAAATGATCGAAATTCTTTGAAATGTAAGAAACTTACAGTTTAATAGTGTGGAACGCTAATGGTGTGTTCACGATATGAAAATAAAAATGGGTTTACACATTAAAAATCGAATAAAGTTCAAACGTTTTTATACTTTTTAATTCGTGACATCAAAAAGTTGCATTGCGAGAAAAATTTTGGTTTTTAGGGTAGGTACGTCATGTAAGTGAGAGAAATGTAGCTAAAAAGCTATAATTTCCGAAAAATATGTTGTGCAAAAATTAGCTACTGTAGTTTCTACCATACACAAGCTTCGTTTCGCGGGTAATGTGGCAACATGTTTGCGTTGCCGACCTTCGGCTCACTACTTGGAATAACCCCACTTGTCAGCTTGTTTTCTGTAAAAAAACATTTGACAAACCGTTGTTTTTCCAAAAAGAGATTGTGTAGTTATTTGTTATTGTGAATTTATTGCTAGTAAAATTTGTATTCCTGTTGTGGAAAAACTGTGATTATTTAGTTGTGAACATGTGGTAGTATTTCAATTATTGTTTATAAAATAACCCAAGACAGTTTAACTTATAGAAGTGTTCAGTGTTTTTAGATTTAGTTAATGAATGTTGGATTTTATTTCATATAATTTGTATGTGTTTTGTTTTTATTTTTTTAAATATATTCCTTTCATAAATAAACTTCCTTCCATGTATGTTATGGAGTAGTTAAGTAGTTATAAAAAGTTATTTGGACATTCCCGATTAATCCTCATTCTATAGAAAATAGTTTGAGAATAGAAAATAGTTTTAGAAAATAGATTGTAAATGCGGGGATATAACAGAAAAGGCCCAGACTGGCTTCACTCTTGCGTTCGACTTCTCCAGTCTATTGTGGTCGCAGAATACATCTGTAAATGACAAAGTAGTAAATTAACTAAATCTGCCCTCAACCTTCTAAAAAATTCCATCAACATATTTTGAGAAACACCAGACTAGTAAATTACCGATAACTAAATCTGCACTCTACCTTCTAAAAAAAATCCATCAACATTATTTTGAGAAACACCAGACAATATATACAATTATTGCTACAGTAGATAATACTGGTAGAAAACGAGTATGTGAACAAAATATTTTGGTAACACATTTATAAGACAATCACAGTTTTTATATTTACTTAATTACATTAAATGTCCATACGTTTCGTCTTTAAAATGAAAGTAACGAATGATCAACAACAATTCAAAATGAACCTATTTTGTGATTCTGATCGAGACAAGGACTTACGCGTATCTATCCATAATCATATATTTGAAACAAAGGCAAGAGTTGCTAACTTCATGCCATTTAGGCCTATATATTATTTTAAAATACAATTTAATTTGAATATTTATGTGTTTCTCAAAATCACAAACAAGGAAGCAGTAGACACTTTGTTTAGTTTAGTTCTTAGCGTGCAGCTTACTTCAACTACTGAATTGATATTCAACTTAAAGCCAAATAATATAATATTTAATGTATATATGCAAAGAAATCGTTCATTAATGTATAGATAGATAACCTAGATATGAAATATGCTGGAGGAGAGGAACTGAGACGGGTGAAATTGCAAAAACTTTTATATTGTGCTGAGAATATATTTAGATTAAGACAATTTGATTCAGATTTATCTTCCATTAGGAGTGAAATATCTGAATTAGTTATGACGCATAACTTAAATGTAAATAGTGTTGAATTAATTTATATTTTAAATTTACATATTTTATAAAGTTAGAAAATACAAAACAAAGTTTAGTTTGTAATAAAGTTGTAAGTAGAAGCATCAGAAGTTTTCGTTTTGTTTATGGCTTATGTAAACTTAAGCTGAAAACTCCCTTTGCTAAGACCTCAAAGCGTCTCAAATAATAATAACAGCTTGTGTTTATGTATCTTAAACAATATACATGTAATAAATACACAAAATACATTTAGTTAAATTATATTATGTATTTGAGCCTTGCCAACCATGGTTTACTAGTTATTGCATTTACGTTAGTCCCTTAGTAAATGGCGTAAATAGAAGAACGTTTGTTGGAAAGGCTTAAATATATTGGTAGAAATTGACTAAATACTGTGTGTTGTGTTTTAATAAAAATTTAGTTCACCAAGTAAAGTCAATCAACAATCAGTAACTAATTTAGTTCTATAGCTGTTTCGTTGAAACATTTGTGTCAATCATAATATGGTAGATTTTATTATATTTTAAGCAAAATAGCGTATCTTTAAATTTGTTCATTATTGACAGGGATTTGTTATTACATTGTATTTAACACTTACAAACATATTTGCAGGTGATAATATTTAAGAAACCTTAAAGAACACATTTCCATGTAAAACCCTTTAAAATAAAAAATACTTAATGTATACTGATATCCTTAAGACAGCTACTTTGGGCAGAAGAACTACTCTGTTTTCCTTACTACTTTAAAACAGAAGAA
>JAGFPH010001199.1:0-27211 GCA_018207615.1 Philaenus spumarius
ACAGACAGACTGACAGACAGACACCACTCTAAAAACACTTTTTTTGGGTTCAGGGAGCACCAAAACAAAAAATTCCACTAAAAATATTTTTGGGTTCAGGGAGCACCAACACAGATAATTACACTAAACAATTTTTTGGGGTTCTGGGAGCACCAAAACAGATAATTCAACTGAAAATTCAAATTCGAACATTTTTACGAAAACAATACTTTCTCCATATACTACGTATAGGGTGGAGAAAGTAAAAACAATAGGTTGTACTAAAAGATAAAAAACACTCATCAACAAAACTTTTCAAGTAAATCTGTTGTTTTAAAGTAATAAAGTTAGTCTTAAATGTAACTTTCTATTTAATTGATTATTGACCGAGCGTAAGCGAGGTCTTCGTTTTAACTCGACCGTTCGGCATTTCGTCTGTGTGTCTGTGTGTCTGTCTCACGATTACGGCCAAACGCCTTGATCGATTTTGATGATTTTTTGAATGAATGTTCCTTATTTCTAGGCCGAGCCATGTATATATAAGGATTTTTTCCATTTTTCATTTCTAACCCCTTAAATTAAATAAAAATGGCGGCCGGACCGTTTCTCTCAGTGTAATCATTTTTCCAAAGCCAGTTTGTGGCTTAACCGTAAGTCGACCACAAAAAAACTAATAGCATTTTGCCGTAGCAAATTAAATTTTAAACAAAATTGTATTCTTGATTTTTTTCCGTACCTCTAACGGTAAGCTCACAAAATGGCCATAAACTTCGAATTTGTTAAAAATCCTCCAAGTTTTTATATTTCAACCATGTTTTTATACGTTTATTCTAAACCAATTCAAAAGTGTTCCATAGTTTTTTTGTAGATAAAGGTTTAAAGAATTCATATATGCCAGTAAAAAAAATTATTGAAGTAAAATTAAGAAAGTTATTAGCTCAAGAAACAATCACGTTCAGTAACGAAAGGAAAATGTTTAACTTTAGGCCTACATAAAAAGTAGTAAAAATTATTGTAATTTTTTTCATAAATGTAAAAAAGTTCCGTAATTTAGTTCTTAATAGAATTGTATACAAATATTTATCAATTTCAAATTTCTTATTTTGAAAACACCAGTTTTTATGTTCCTACTACAAGACTGCTAACAAAACTAGGCCTGTTTTGAATAGTAATTTAGGAATATATCATTTACCAAAAAATGGCATATTATTATAAGAAAGTGCAGAGGATAAATCAAAGAATTGAACTGTATACCTGTAAATTATCATTGTAAATTTCATAAAAGTATTTGACTTAGCTTTACTTGAAATACAAAATGAGATGAAACAAATGAAACCTCGCGGCGATAAAGGACACACAAAAAATGACTGTAGGACACCGTGGGAAGTGTTGGTACATGGGTTGAGATCACTAACAAGACGTTTTAACATCGTTTGTTTTCATTATTTCTAATATTTAAATATGATATGGAACTTAAGTTAACTTATGATACATTGTTAAGTTTGAGTTATTTAAGTATGTAAATATTTAATTGTATGATGTCCCTCTATAACGCGATATTTTTAGCTATCTTACGCATTATTAACCTAAATAAAACACAATGCCTCTAAAAGAAAATCTTTAGCAGTTAAAGCTCAAGAAAAGAAATAAAAACGAGAACTAGAACTAACGGAATCGCGGGAATTGTAAATAATGTTTCATTGGCTAAACCTTGTGCTTACTTCCTTACTGGCACACTATTTTTAACCTAAGCTCAAAACCACATTTGTTATTTCAACGAGCGAGGTCTACTGTTCACAGAACTACTAGTAATGAATTGAATTTTAACAAACGTTTTGTATTAAAACGTATGCAGACATGATCAACCATGTATGATTTGAAAGCTGTTATATGTATTATTCTATAGATTTCATAGACTAAATAATAATTAAGCAGGGAGAAATTAAGAACCAAAAGTAAAAGTTAGTTTTTATTTTTACAAAGTAAGTACACTGCAGTCAAATCCAAACACTGCCACCCAATGCTAGAGAACAGATTTGAATTTCCCCATTATAAAAACAACGATGTTGGTTGTAATTTTGATTATGATACACATTATAATTGCATTTTTAATATACTAAGGTTTTTTTATCAAGCATTACTCCAAAAATTTGCTTGGGGTTTAATTTTGAAAAATAATATTTTCACAATTTACATTTTTTGCGTATCAAAAAGCCTCGGCTACGCCCTTGGTGGAAAGGGACGGTTATATGTATAAAAAAATAAAAAAACAATCAAAAACGACTGTTATTAGAGTCAAATTTATAGTTTTTAAGGATTTTGAGGTGATTTGTGACTTTCTAAAAATATCTTAAATTTAATATTTTTAAAACTTACAAAAACGAAAAGTTGTTGCGTAGTATTCAAGTTCAAGAAAGTACGGGTATTCAAGTTCGCTATATACCAGGTGTCTTATTATTTTTTTAATTAATGGAAACTGACAGATTTGCTTTGGGGATTGTTAACATGACCAAAAATTGAGTTTTTTTTGTTTTCAAACACTCCCCCAAAAATGGGGTATTTTGGGGGTAAGACGAAAATTTTAAATGAGAACCCCTATTGAGTGAAATTTTAAAAGTCTTGACAAAAGAAGAAGATTGGCGCAAACCGTAGGTCTGTATGTTGACTCTAACCAACATAGTGGCCAATCAAAGTTATATTTTTTCCAAAAAACTCCTATTTAAAGTTTAATTAATAATTATGTTACAATGAGTAAACCCTTTAGCACTCAGATTAAGTGCTCGAAATGAGAACCGTTGACTTCTTGACAAAAATACAGCCTGGACTCAAAGTGTTGCCTAACATTTCAAAACATTTCTGGTGTGATAAGGTGACAAGCGTGTTCGATCCTTACTATGTTTTATAACTTTGAGTGACCGACTGGAGGAAATCCAAATAACAGATGCATCATCTTTAACATTTTGATGGTATTTAAATGGAGGAAATTAAAAAATAAAATTATTGTTTTTGGGGAAAATAATAGGGGGGGAGGGACTTTTAAGACACCCGGTATATCAAGGTTGCTACACTGCATTTAAAAGAAGCAGTGTCCTTATTTTAAACACTTAATTTCATGTCTCCTTTATCAACTAAATTCTCGCCGGAGGTGCTATTTTGATCAAGTTTGCAACTTTCCACGTACCAGTTTGCTAAGTAATGATTTACAAGGAGTGCCTAATTTTAGTACTTTTAAAATTTGTATTTCATAATACAGATAACCTTGTATTCCTATATCTCGTCTCCAATTACTGCAATCTATACGGCATACTTTAGAATGATGTTATTGCTCTGTACAAATTATCTTATCACCACTACCTGATAACATTTTTTCAATTGTAAATCTCATAGCAAAGCTATTTATCTTAGACTCGAGATGTATTCACATTCACGCGATGGGCATATAAGCCCGATATTCTGGGCCCTCGGCTCTTTCCGTAAAGGGGAAACAATGTACAGTACATCCATTTAACAAAGGTAAAATTTATAATATGCCTCCACCCTATACTGCGCAGGGATGCCAACCTATACGCACAAAACCTATCTAGAACGTAATCATAATGTCTAATACGGTATTTCAAATGCCAGTATATTGTTTATTACAACTTTGTCCACAAACACAAAATAAATAATTCGACCACGTAGCTAAACAGCTGATGTGAGTTAAGGGTCGGCTCTAGTAAAACAGAAAGCAACCTGCGACTTCCTATAGCGGCGGCGGAAGGTTACGCGAACATTGCGCATCCTAAATCCATTTAAAACCCGCAATTGTTCAAATAGAGTTTTTTAAAAAATACCAAACTCTTTTGGAACAAAATTCTTCATCCGAATGGCTTGGTAATTTTTCGCTATAATTAATAGTTACAACGTAAACAAATATTTAAAATCACCCTATAGCGGCGGTAGGTTACGCGGACATTGCTCATCCTAAATCCATTTAAAACCCGCAATTATTCAAATAGCGTTTTTTTTAAAAATACCAAACTCTTGGGGACGAAATTCTTCAAGCGAATGGCTTGGTAGTTTTTCGCTATAATTAATAGTGACAACATAAAAAAATATTAAAAATCTATGTTTTAAATTGTTAATAAATACTAAACAAAATGTTTTTCTTAGTTTTGAAAAAGCCATTTGGATGCATATTGGCCATAGCTTTAAAATGGCATATCGTTCATAATTATCCGATAAAAAATAAAGGAAAAATGTGGATTTTAATTTAACATTGGTGTTATGGAGAGTCAGCCAACATGGCCGACAGCTGGAGCGAATTTCCAAAATTAAGTTTATATGTTTTAGGTTTCCAACCAACTATTTGGGAAAATGATTTATTCACAAAGGCGCTGAATAGTTGCCTGTGTGTACGAAATATATTAGTAGAATTTGTTCAGCTTTGACTCACGCGATCCTTCGTCCAAATCGCAACGGTAAAACTCGCTTCGCCCGCAGCGTACTAACTGCTCAGAGATGCCCCAACCCCCACGTGGATTTGCAACGGGTAGGCTACATTTATGGTAGTTTACGTTTTAGGCGATTTTGTGGGGGAAGCTACAAGGTCGTGTAAAAAACAAAATGCGCATAATAATATCCTACATTTATTTTGCTACATAAAACTCCAAAAAAAGTTTCATTCTCATACGAAAAATCTCAAAATATAAATACTTCCTGTCAAAAAAAGAGCTTTCGGTTGTTGGATTGTTTTGGTTAATCAACTCGTCCGAGTGACCTTGGTTTTTTTACACGACCTTATAGCTCGCTTGGTTTCCCCAAAAATCGATCAAAACGGAAAATACCCTAAATGTACCCGGTTCAAATCCACGTGGGGCATCATCCGATCCAACAGCCAAGTTTGTACGCTGCGAGCGAAGTGAAGCTGTCCATAAGCGGAAGCCTCGAGGACGAGGTGCAAACTCGCATAGCACGTCAGCCGGGCTGGAGACTGAATTACAAATAAATTCTACTAATATATTTCGTACACACAGGCAACAATTCAGCGCCTTCGTGAATAAATCATTTTTCCAAATAGTTGGTTGGAACCCCTAAACATATAAACTTAATTTTGGTAATTCCCTCAACTCACGCTGTTTAGCTGCGTGGTCGAATTATTTGATTTGTGATTATGGAAAAGTTGTAACAAACAATATACTGACATGGAAATTCAGCGCCTTCGTGAGTAGAACAATTTCCCAAATAGTTGGTTGAAACCCTGCAACATATAATCTTAAATTTGGAAATTCGCTCAACTCACGTCAGAGGTTCAGCTGCGTTGTCGAATTATTTATTTCGAAATAGTAATGTCTTTGAAAGTAGGTAAGATATTATTACATATTTTTACAGTTATTTCGCTAAAAAATGTATGCGCACGTGAGATGGAACGCAAGGTCTTCTTTAAGCCCCGTTTACACGCTACGATAAATTATAATAATTTATAACGATAAATTGGAACGTGTGAGCAGTATTTGACTCAGTTTGCATTGGCCGTTCACCGGAAAGGTTGTCGCACTAGTTCGTTGATTCCGTTTTACGTGTTTTTTTTTTACCTTGTGTTGTTTTCATTCAATTGATAGCAAGGCAGCTCAAACTCCTCGAGAGTTCTCGACTGAATTTATTGAACTATATCGGAGTTTTACTTGCTTGTGGCTCGTTAAGAGCAAAGAATACTCCGACGGGAATAAAAAAGACCTTGCTCACATAGCGCTCGTTCAAAAATACAAGGATCCGTTGGCTGACAGAAACACTGTTGTTAAACGAATTAATGCACTGCGTACGGTTTATAAGAAATAACTATCAAAAGTTAAATATTCATCAATGAAGATTGGACAAGAAATCGTTGCATGTAAACAGTACTCATTCTTTCGATTTATTGTAACGATAAATTGTTACGATTTATCGCAGAGTGTAAACCGGGCTTTAGGATAGTAGCCTAGTTATACAAGTTGTAACATTAATGTCCAACCTTATACCATGATCAGTATTTTGAGCTTCAGAGTCATCCTCCAATAGTGCTTTAGTTAATATTATTACAAAATTATTTGTGAGGTTATATATTAAACTCATTGTTTGGAGTTAGATTGTTTGCGCATGCGTGGAATCATCGCTTTGTACGTTGTGAAAGCCAGTATTGTCGGTGCAACCAAAGCCTTATGTATTATCTAGGAACTCTAGATTAGATTAAATCCTTCCATTGTCAGTGTCAGCATGTAAAATGCAATAGTACAAAAAAAAGAAGATTTTCTAAGAATGTTTACGGAAGTATTTAATGCACAGAAGGTATATTTATTGTGTAATAAGTAAATATTGGCTTATATAGAGAGTTAGAGCAGTGGAATGACAAAAAATAACAATAGGGAAGTTGTTCTGCAAAATTTCGGAATTTATGCGTAAAGTTAAAATTTCTCCATTTTTTGAACGGTTGAAAATAATATGGTAAAATATCATATATTCTTGAAGGAAATGAAACGCTCTACAACTTCCTTTGTCATGACTTTTTCGTAGAAAATTTTGATGAAGAATTAAGGGAGATATCGCATATGTTGACTTTCTTTAGGAACCATATGAACTATCTGACTAACAGCTGTCATGTTAGTTAAACAGATTGCTATAAGATGACCCCTTTCATTAGAAACCATATGAAGTATAATATAAAAGTTTTTTTAACCAATTTTTTTAACGAAAACATGAATTTTAAGCTGATTGTGTATTTTTTGTCAATAGCGGGAAACATGACCTTTAAAATGATGCTTGCACAATTAATTTTGTTAAATAATTAAGGGAGTTTCAAAAAATCACCTTTGAGAAATAATATATAAGGATAAGTATAGTTGACAGTATATATGTGCCTGAAATCAAGGGGTTCAAATTTGAATGGGCTATTTTTTGGGTTCAGTTTGGTTTAAAACTTTCTTTTTACTTTCTCACTATACTTATAGTATAGAGAAAGGATAGGCCTAGTGATCGCAAAAAAAATAGATGTTGAGATTTTTGTGGAAATACCCGTTTTGGGACCCCATGAGTCAAAATAAGTGGTTTTTACAAAATGTCTGTATGTATGTATGTCTGTATGTATGTTTATAATATGTACCTGAAATCAAGGGGTTCAAATTTGAATGGGCTATTTTTTGGGATCAGTTTGGTTTAAAACTTTCTGTTTTACTTTCTCACTATACTTATAGTACGGTATAGAGAAATCATAGGCCTAGTGATCGCAAAAAATATCGATGTTGAGATTTTTGTACCCGTTTTGGGACCCCTGAGTAAAAAAAAGTGGTTTTTTACAAAATGTCTGTATGTATATATGTCTGTATGTATACAAAGTTAGAGCGAAAACTATTCGATCGATTTCAAACAAATTTGCACCAGACATGTCAAGTAGGCCTGTATAGATGCACGAAAAACGGTTTTGAAAAATTTGGAAAAAAAACCTCCTTTTTGGCAAAAAACCCCAAAAAATTCGTTATTATTTTTTTATAAAAAAAACGGCTCTAACGATTTTGATAAAATTTGGCTTATTTATAGCCTTTAATGTACCCTATCATATGCAAAAAACAGCATCTTTCTAAAAATTCTCGTTTAGCTAATAAAAATAATAATAACTGATTTTTTGGGTTTTTTGGCCATAAAGGGGGTTGTTTTTCAAATTTTTCAAAACCTATACAGGCCTAATTGACGTGTTTGTTGCAAATTTGTTCGAAATCGATCGAATAGTTTTCCCTCTAAATAATAATAATATTTATTAGTTAATCTCCTACTTTAATAAATCACCTCTCCTACCCCTCCTACAATTATGAAGTCACAGTGAATCTGTTTAATAATTTAAATACGTTTGTGAGAAAGTATGTGCCAGTTCCTGGTACAGTTTATTTATTTTTAATAGGTTACGGTTTAGACTTGTTAATCGTTATATAACGCTTAAACTAAATCATTTAGAGTAAAATTTCCTTCTCGATCGGCGTTCCGTAATCTTGTTGAGTGTGCTTAGCTTATCAAATCTTTTATCTGTTCACTTAGTTGTTATCTGTGAAAAACATTCCACATCTAAGCGAGCTTCGTAAGGCGCCTTATGAGTGTTTACTAACTTCCAAGTTAGGGAGCGGCTATCTGTGGAGTAGGGAGACAATAATAGGCGAGGAAATAAAGCAAAAAATAGGCCAAACCTACGGTAATCTAACAGTAAGACGGATCGAGATGGGTTTTTTTGCATTCGATTCAGGAAGCCGCCAGGAAAGTTTGTGACCCCATGCGATCGATGAGAAATCAATATTGCATTGGTGCATACAAAAAAGTGCATTCAATGAGCTGATTAAAGAAAAATGTATAATTTGGTCAAAAATTTATAAGCCCAATTTGGGTACTCGGGGATTTTTTTGGTCGCTAAACATTAATATAATATCGGTGATGACATCCGGAGCACCTGGGGCCCAGGGAGGGTGATATCCATACCGTCTCCTGGAATTTTCTAGAAATACGCAATGAATTGATCGAAACTCGTCTCGATGGTTTTTGGGGTCGCTCAACACGAATATAATATCGTGGATTTCACTCGCCCTGGGCCCCAGGTGCTGCGGGGTCATCACCGATATATATATTAATGTTTAGCGACCAGAAAAATCCCCGAGTACCAAAATTGGGCTTATAAATTTTTGAACAAGTTATACAATTTTCATTAATCAGCTCATGAAATGCACTTTAAAAAAATGCTTTTTCTTATATTCGTGTTCAACGACCCCAAAAACCCCCGAGTATCAAAGTTGGGCGAATTTCTCTCATTATTGACGGAGTTATACATTTTTCTTTAATCAGCACATTGAATGCACTTTATAAAAATGCATTTTTCTTATGCATCGATGCAATATTGATTACTCATCGATCGCATGGGGTCACAAACTTTCCTGGCGGCTTCCTGAATCTAATCACAGACTATAGTAATTCTATAGTCTGTGATCTAATGCAAAAAACCGCAACTTGATCCGTCTTACTGCTGAAATTATCGTAGGTCCAGTGCTTTATTTCCTCTCTTATAAACGCCCTCTTGTCCAGGAGCGTTTGAACTTTGCCTATGCCTACTAAAACCCTCAAATAAATTCTTATAAAATGCTAAACTTTAAAAAAAAGTGTTTGTTACAGTGTTACGTAATTATATTCTGCAAATTTTAATAAATACGTATACAAGATAAATTATTTGATATCAGATAGATGAGAATTTTACTGTGCAGAAGGGCTGACAATCGGGTGATTTTATAAGAGTTCCGTTTTTATATTTCGAAATAGTCGTACCAAGGTGCTACTGAAGGTTCCTGCTTGCAGTTAACGTTTCTCGATATCTAGCCCCAAAACCTGCGTCAACACAAAATGTGTAGCCATACAATGTAATTTATTATCTGTTCTCTTCATTTTAATGTTTACGGTGGTAGTTCGTGTAGTTTTGCTTAAATTACTTCCAGTCTGACATAATAACAATATACCTTGGATAGGAAAACTCGGTTGAGTTTGTCAATATTAAGGGGCAAAATCGAACCAAGTTGAAAGAAATTAGCAGTTTTATTTAAATTGAAAAATCAATATAATTCTATTAATACGAAAAGTATTGCTTCTTTTTAAATTTATCATACTTCCTACAGCCCGTTTAGAGTTTAGTTGATAGCATGGGCCTTATGGAGGCTAGCCACGTTACTACCTGACCTAACTACATCGGCTCCTATTCACTACCACATTGAATTATGAATATCCTTATCTCAGTGTTTAATTCAAGATCCAAATTGCTTCATTTCAGTAACGTACCTCATGTTTAAGTAAACCCCATTACATATTCCTAATAACTAGTTTAAATGAAATGAGTTTTATGAGGTTGTGATGTTTTCATGCTGACTACTAGCGTAAGATCTCCGTATCAATAGCATGGACAATGACTGCCCATGCTATCAACTAAACTTTAAACGGACTATAGGAGTAGTACCAAAACGTTTGATACCAACCTAGCTCAAAAGGTGGATAAATATAAATTGCTGGGCAACAAAATCATTACTCACTCGGTATACACAGATTCAGTTCAAAATTGTTATAAATCTTTTAAATATTAACAAATCTTTCTTCTGAAACTTTTTTAAATTTCAGCTGTTATGGAGGTAATTTAAGCTTACGGGAGTACATAGGAATTTATAAATGTACCTGTGCTTATAGGCCTAGCCGAAAATAATGGTTTCCTTTAGGGCACAGAACCCAAAAAAATTAACTCTCCTTTTAAAAGTGTTTAAAATAAGCTCTTCTAATTTTGAAAAAACTGTAGGCTACTATTGGCCATCGTCTGCTGATCTCCTTTCATGTTTGATGAATCTTACCAAGAAAAGCAATAAACATTATAGGTGTAGAATACTTCTTTGTTTGCCACCATCAAATATGAACATTGGATTTTAAACAACGCTTGCTAATACTCATAAATTCCTGTAATCATAGCTAAAATAAAATATTTTACTGCAAATTTTGAGACGCCAAAATTTGGTACCCAAAAATAAGTATTTTTTTTATACTGACGGTAAAGGTATTGTTTAAAATTGCTTTATTTAAGACTAGGGGAGACCCCTGCGTGCTGCGCACGCCAATCCCGTTGGAAATTTCGAAACACATATTTTATGTTTTCTTTATAATAAAGGTGTAAGATTAATAATACCTTCAAAGCAGAAGAGTAATAATGTTAAATGTCCAAATCAAATTATTTCGTATATTTTATAACAGCAGTTATAATAAAGGTTAAAATAACAAACAATAAATACACAAAACACACTTAAATACACCCAAACAAAAACCTAACCTAAAATTTAGAAATATAAAAAGTTGTTTCAGATTTTGAAATCAACTGTTAATGGAAATATTATAGCAAACAGTTGATTGCTGTACCAACACTAAACATATTTAATAATGATTTATTATGGCGCTCCCATTGCCATACGATATTTAGTATAGTTTGTATTGTTTTTACGTCCAATAGATGGCGCTCTTTACAAAAATCTAACCTAAAAGTTAGAAATACAAATAGTTGTTTCAAAGTTTGAAATCAGTTGTTAATTGAAATAAGGGGGCAGATAGCTGATACTCTACCAACACTAAACATATTTATTTATTATTTAGTATATGGCGCTCCCTTTGCAGTAAAATATTTATTATAGAGTGTGCTGTGTTTTCGTTGTTTTTTAGCCGCCATTTTTAATCGGTTAAAAATATGGATGTGCAAATTCCACCGTTGGTTTTCTCTTGAAATTCTACATCGAAATGATGTATCAAATGACCATCTTCCTATTAAAAAAAACAAAGTTACATTCAAAATGGCGGATCCAAGATGGCGGATACATTTTTTGATATCTTAATAAAATAGTATTTTTACATAGTGTAAGTTCCTCAATCACATCTACCTTCAAATTTTCCTTATGCACGAAATATTAAACCGTACCCAGACTTAATTGACACCCTGTAGATGTCGTTGTTTACAAAAACCTAACTTAACCCTTAATTACTAGGATACCCCTCACACTCACTATTACTAGGATGGGTGAAATTTCACCCGTTTTTATTTTTTATTAAAATTTCACCTCATTTATATGTATATACATGTTTTCAAACTATACCTAATATTGCCCAACATACAGAGTGTCTATTAGTGTTTTTTAATTAATTTAATAAAATTATTGTTATATATAATTTTAATGTTAAAAAATATATAAATATACGAAAATTTTCATAATAGTTTTAGAGAGAGGGAGGAAAAATAAAAAATTATTTATTTTTTAATTTTCTTTGCCATAATTCTATTGTGCATTATGTCGAGTTACAAAAACATGAATTATAATAATACTTTAATACAAATAGCATTATAAAAATAAAATATAAAGGACACATTAAAAAAATATTAAAAAAAGTAAAATAATGGATAATATAAAATTTTTCAAACGTAACATAATTGAAACACGATAAGCAAAATTTCTATTTTAGATTTTTAAAGTTTTTTTACTCTGAAAAAGTATTCTCACATTTCGGATGAAGAAAACTAATTTTTTAAAGATATAAAACATTTAAAAACATTAACTTTTTTTAACGTAACATACATGAAACATGATTGGAAAATTTTATATTTTTTAAGTTTTTTCGCCCAAAAGTTGAGAATACTTAAAATAGTTTTTTTAAATCAGCAAATATACAGCAAAAACGTATATTTTAGTATGTTTTATAGAAAAATAACAACTGTAAAACGGGAATTCTGATTACTCCTTTTCTTAGCAAACAAATACTCTAACTGCTTTTAGACATAAATATTGTATTATATTTTGTTTTAATTCAATTACTCCAAGCTAGTAACACAGCTTAAAAATATGTTTGCTTCTTTCATGAGAGTGAACTAAAAAGTCGACTTTATATATATAAAATTTCAAAAAAAATTATTGGGGGTTTACTATCAAAGAGAATCAGCTATCCCAAACAAAAATCTACCTATGGCTCTGATTACTGGAGCAATATAATAAAATACTTGTGTTTTCTTTGTCATCCGTGGATGATGAGGTAAACTAATGTAGTGCAGACTGTAGAGCAGACTGTAGAGCCAGGGCCGTTTTTAACCTCACTAGCGCCCAAACAATTGCGCCCCTCATACCTGATTTATACGGGGGGGGGGGGGGTTGAGGGGGAGGTATGGAATACTAATCAAATAATAGGGGGTCTAAAAAACCCAGCAGAGCATTTCTTTTTGAGTTCTTGATTTGCCAGTTTTGGTTCGGGAGGGAATTTTAACTCTCTTTCTTTCCGTTGGCTCTTATCATTACTATTCTTTTGATTTTGTTGGAGAGTCAGAGAGTCTTACCACTATCCACCACCTATGGACCCGCCGTGTCCCGGACTGGCAACCGGCAGCCGTAAGGAGTTTCATGGCCTAAACATTCTTTTTCATAAATTATCAGTTACCTTACGGTATCATTTTCCGCCTTCTTTATTTTTTTTCGTATTCAAAATTTGGCGCCCCAAATCCTTTGCGCCCCTAGGCACGTGCCTAGCGTGCCTATTCGGAAAAGCGGCCTTGTGTAGAGCAGACTGAGGCTAAAATGTGTGCAAAGAATGTATGTTACTAAAATGTAATGCAAATTGTGTAGGAACTCACTTTGATCCTACAATTGTAATAATTAGGGGACCAACATTTTCCAGTAGAAAGTGCAGATTGTAAAATAAATATATTTAATGTCAAGGTCCAGGTGACTCGCAATGGGTAGTCATCGTTAAAAGCGAACTCAGGCATATACTTGATCCCAAACTGCATCACAATATTTCTAATTCGACACTGAGCGAATGCATCTCTTCAATGACACCTCGTTTTTTCCTCGGTAATATGATAAAAACCTGGGCAGATGTCGATGGCTGTTGAATTTCACCTCCCAATTTATCTGATGAAGACAACTGATTGGGAAAAATCTGGATCTTTGTCACTGACATAATATTCAATTCCTTCTTGTTCATCAGGTGGAGCATCATCCTCTTCTACGAAGTCCAGTTGGTTGATATAAGATTCATCTAAGCAATCATCTGAATCACAGTTGTCAAAAAGTATATTTTCTATATCCACATTACTGAGATTTTGTCAAAATGACATGTCTATTATGGTCAAATAACACAAAACACAAAATGGCACAACACATAAACTACACTACTATTAGGATGGGGGTGATTATTCACCCAGGGAGTCTTGAAATATAGGGACAGAGTAACAACATACAACTGTTCACTACACTGTCATGCAAAACTCTGCCAGTTAGGGGAATACCTAGAAAGAAAAAGCTGTAGGCAATGTGGCCATCCTAGTGCAGAAATAATACCATGCGCCTGGGTGAATTTTCACCCAACCTAGTAATTAAGGGTTAAAAGTTAGGAATACAAATAAATAATAGTTTTAAGTTTAAAATCAGCTAATAATGGAAATATAGCAAACAGCGGGTAACTGTTATTAACAGTCAATCAAAATAATTAATGGCATTCACATTTTTGTTAAATATTTAGTATATGTTTTGTTGTTTTTATGTTCAATAGGTGCTGCTGTTTTTTTGAAAAAGGTTATAAAAACATGCTTGTATTCGAATGTAATGTGTAAAAATTTCAAAGTAATCGGTGAAGAACTTTCGGAGATATGAAATTTTGAACAAACGAACATTTACATTTTTATTTGTATAGATTAATTTTCGGTATTGATACGCGAGTTACAATGTTTCTTTTAACCCTTTCCGTAATATGTTTAGAAAAATGTCCCCTCAGTACTGACAGATCCAAGAGGATGTAATAAATTAACGTTGGTAAAGTGTTATGACGAACCAATCTGCCAACGCCTAACGCCGCGCCGCATGAGTTCCAGATATCAAGGCAGTATAGTGTATTCAAGTTTGTTATGTTGGTATCTCCGTGTAATTAGCACAGGGTTAACGTAAGCTAACTATAGAGTGTTTGCACTTGGCCCTGTGTACTGCGGTATATAAAACAATCTATTCAAGTACATTGTAAACAGTCTCAGATTATTCAATTACTTCCTCATTAATAATCTGCCTTCTGTACTCAGGCTGTTTCCATATCGCGGACCCAAACATCAGGAATCATCTATACTAATATTATAAAGAGGTAAAGTTTGTTTGTTTGTTTGTATGTAGGGGGTAATCTCTGGTACTACTGAACCGCTTGAAAAAACTGTTCTACTAATAAAAAGCTACACTATCCCTGAGTAACAGGCTATAATTCATTTCGATAAAAACCTTTTTTTATTTCAATATTTGTAAATTTAGAAGGAAAAAATCTTAGGTTAGGCCTAGAATGATAAACCAACACACGTATTTACATTTATCACCATAGCAACCAATTGAATAAAATAAACATAATATAGCTGTTTGCTCCAATATTTCCATTAACAGCTGCTTTCAAAATTTGAAGCAATTATTTTTGTATTTCTAGCTTTTAGGTTAGGGTATTAAAGTGTAGACCTGAGTCTTGCTGGTTCTTTTAACCATTATTATAATTGCTGTTATAAAATATAAGAAATAATTTAATTTGAACATTAAACATTATTTACCATCTTAGTTTTGAGGTTATTATTAATCCTACACTTTTATTATAAATAAAACATAACATAATATAACATATGTTTTCAGAATGTTCCATTGGGGGTTGGCGTGTGGAGCACGCAGGGGTCTCTTCGAGTTATGAGTAAAAAGACGCATAGGTCCGCTAATTTCTCTGCTAGCCGCCAGACAATTATTATGTCAGGAATGGTTTATTGTAATGAAATTTGGTATAGTTCTTAATAACATAAAATTCTTATTACCAAGAGCCTGATCGGATCATCCCTTTCAAGTTGGGTAAAAAAAATGCGTATTATCGTTTAAATTGTTATGTTTGTAACTTAATTATTATGGACTAGAGGGCTTCGTCCCCAGCTCGATTCGCTCGCCGTTCCCCGGGTGAGGGTTGTTATCACATTTTCATCCCTTAGCAGCACGCGACAAAATACAATCTATGGTACTTTTTTTATGTATGTTGTAAGAAATAAATGTACAAATTTCAGCTCTCTAGCTTTAAGGAAAGTACTACAATTAATAGTTATTGTTTTAGGGGTTGTTTCAACCCTTATATCAAAACTAATTCTAGCCTATGTTATTCAGGAATAGTGCAGCTTTTTATTAGTAAAAACTATTTTTTCAATCGGTTCAGTAGTTCTAGAGATTATCCCCTACATACAAACAAACAAACAAATTTTACCTCTTTATAATATTAGTACAGATAAACTCATATCTCTGCTATAGAATACAGGGTGTTAATGTTGTAGGAAAACTGCCTAAAGAGGCTCAGCTAAGATAAGGTCGGCAAAGATCAGTTCTCGTCCTTTAATCCACACTATCAGTGCCATCATCAGTATTTGCGGCTAGGGTAATTCTCAATTTGTTGACCATATTACACTAAGTTTTCAAATAGACTAGCTGACCCGTGCGAAGCATTCTAACTTACTAACAGTGTTTTATTAATTTAAATCCATGTTAAAGAGAAATAATTTTGTTATTGTTGTTATATATTTTTAAACAACAACAAATAGGTGTATCCACAATGCTGTTTATAACCACGCTTACAATTAATTAAAAATAGCAATGTAGTGACGTAACGGCAGCTCTCCAGCTGGGTATTGTTATCATCAATGTTGGCAACACCAGGAAAATATCCCTACAGCTTACTTGATCTTACATCACTGTTACTTTCGGATTCTTTATTTCTTTTTTTCTTTTTTCGTATATTTGTATTTTGTATATTTTCCGGTGTAGCGGTTAAGGAAAGCTTTAAAATGATGCCTCATTCCTGTAATTTGATGATGTATTAAGGAAGTTATGGCGTACCGACAAAAAAATGGCATTGAGAAATAATATATGTGATTCCGTACAACAATGGGAGCAATAGGCTTTTGTACAAGTCGATGCTTCTGGACAGTTCTGTGCTGAAAACAATTTGTTGATCATTCCTCGTAAAACTAAGTGCATACACTTCAATAGAGAGCATAGCTTAAATCAGATACCAAAGGTCGTGCTAGGTGATAGTAACCTGAAGAAGTGCAATCAGAGGGTCTTTTGGGTCTTCTAATTGATAACAATTTGAACTGGAATGACCACATTATGCTAAAATCAGGTCAGATAATATATATTTATACTGAGAAATTTGAAGCTACACTATCTTACTTCGTTACTTTTAACATCAAATTATGGGTTGGATAATTATCTGAAGTTGTAAACATTCTTTCAATTAGCTCTTAATACTTACACTTTCGATTATTTACATACTTGAAGTGTAACGTTTTTTTAAATTTAAGTGTAACCATTTCCGAAATATGGATACACTCAACTACAGCTTCAAGTTGGTTTTTTCTTGAATTTTTAGGTTATCGTATTATCATTCTATTCTGCTGTTGTGTTTTTACATCACTGCTATCTGACAGCTGCTATTGAAGAACTTAGATCTGTTTCTCACTTTCATCCATTAAACTTCAACGGATAAACAAATAAAAGATAATATTTTGTAAACCAAAAATGGTTTCGGCGTCACACTGTTCATACGACAACCGCGAGTGTAGGCCTATGCATTCACAATCCAGTACGTTTTATTTAAAAAATTCCTCTTTTTTTCGGTAGGATGAAATGCATTTACGCAGACCTCTCGCCTGAGAGGTACTGTGGGACTCGCTCCGAAAGGAGAATACCCACTAAAACATCCTCCCTCTGTTCGACCAAGCTCACTGGGGGCAGCGTCTAGGGAACTCCCTAATATTATCTGCTACTTCGCTGAAACAGAAGAAATTGTTAGAGGCATGCAGTGATGAAATTCGCTACCCGAGACCGGCCAGCAACAAAACACCAAGATCCGGTCCTAGACAGCACTGGCCGAGGAATCCTGGAGCTCCGATGAAGTCCTCGATCTACAGTTCAGAAGAGTGAAGAAGTCGTTAGCTGAAACAGATAAAAAACATGTGTTGTTAATAGCGCTGATGGAATCGCTGCCTGCAGTCCAACCGACATCGGATTACTGGAGCTCCGATGAAGGTGTCCGCCGACGTCGAAGAAGTGTCCGTCCGTCAGACGTGTTGGATATGTAGCGCTTCCCATAGATAAACCATCCTCGGATCTCCAAGGCCCGTCTTAAACTTCACTGGTCGTAGTCTCCTGAAGCTCAACGATGAAGGTGTTCTGTCGGTCCTGCCGTTTTGTGAAGTGTAGCGTTGTCGTCCGTGTCCTGAAAGTATATCGGACTGTGAAAAAAATCGGGTAAATAATTTTGCCTATTAATTATGCATAGGGAGTAGGCCTGAGAGGGCTCAGCACAGCTCCAATAAAATGCTATTAAATAAAAACCACCACATTACACACAAAATAAATATTTAAGCTATGTTTTGGAGGCAAATATCTTTTTTGTGATATAACACCAACATTGTACTGTTATAAGCATTGCAACAGCAGCACGTATCTTAGGTCCTAAGTATACTTGTTTATTCTAGAAACAACTTTCTGTGTTTATTTAACACATTCCTTCCCACCATGCGCAGTCTAGCCTACTTTATTACTAACGAACCGGTAATTGCTGGAGAGTATTAATATCTTTACCAATTATTTTAAATTAGTTATTTATACACTGCGTAAATATTTTATCAAACAATAACTCATCCGTCTACATTTCCACTCGAATGGACATTTAATTCAATTTTGTTTCTACTTTTGTGATATTAAGATGCACAGCACAAAAAGCTATATTGCCTGTAAATCTTTTAATCAAATTTCACTGTCTGGGCTGTTATGAGCTAAGGTTGTTTTACTTTTGTACAATAGTTCCAAAGTTGATTCATTCTTTTACTATCTGAAGTTGTGGTCTTTAGTGTCACACATTGCGTTTTCTAAAGCTGCATTCACACTACGCTTACGAGACGTGTTGGCACGCGCTGACGACAACGTTTTAACACGTCAGAGTCAGGCGGTGTGTGCACACTACGCTGACGTGTTGTGACGAATTCACGTCAGTAGTTTTTTGGTTCGCAAAAGGTGCACATCGTTGCGGAATGGATAGGAGATTGTGTGGTGTATAGCTGCTCACCACTCAAGAAGAATATGTTAACACTTTACGATTTTATAAGCGTGTTTTTAAAGTGTTTAATATTGGTTAAATCAATCGAACGTTGCAATAAATTAGTAAATAAATATAATATTACCTGATATTTCCATTATTCTTCCCGTGCTTCATTGCGTGCATATTTATTTCTATAGACTTTTTCGCAATGGTCGAATAAAATAGGGTATTTCTTTAATTGCTCTATAAGATCTTCTTCCATATTCATAGCTGACGGCCTGACGCCTACTGGCGAAATATGGGAGCTGACGCGTCAGCGGGCTTGTTGTGTAACGTCACGACACGACACAACACGTCAGCGTAGTATGCACACTTCTATTTAAAATAATGGTTTAATTTTGTTCGTAACACGTCAGCTGACGTGTCAACACGTCACTTCAGAGTAGTGTGAATGCAGCTTGAGCGGTCAGCATTGCTTGGAAAACACGAGCATTGTATTGATGATCATAAATTTAAACAATTGGAACACGCATAATTATAAAAGTTAATTCACAAAACACTGCTTACACTAGTCAATAAAAATAACTCGCGTATTTAGAACTTTTGATATTCAGTTCTCTGATAAAAAAAAAGAAAGAATTAAGCCTAGTTGATTTTGAATTGGTAAAAAGGTGTAAGGACGGCTATGGAGATAGTGGAGGGCGTATTACCATATTAAATAAATTTGCTTGTTTCCTTATTCTAATTAAATAAGAATGTATCTCGAGAAAGAATGTAAATTCAATTGATATGAGACGAGTCAGAAAATTTAAAACTATGATTTTATGGGAAACGCACGAATTATAAACACGAATCAATGTACAGTAGTTGGCATTTTTCTTTTATCCTTCAGTAGACCTGACCTGGGATCGTTGACCACATTACTTCATATTAGGCTATTTGGTGTCTATTATCTTACATCATTTGAGGAGGAACCCATCATGGACACCCCTACTGCATGGATAGCGCCGGACTCCTACCGGCTAAAAACACCTCCTCACTCTCCATCAGCTTTATCTCCTATGATGATTCTATATTCTGACTCATAATACTTTTAATGCATTTTGCACCTGCCTGCCGAGCGCTTTCACCTTCCAGCATCCATTCATTAGTCTTTTCCTAATGCCGTGGCTGAGACCAACTCTTCTATCTCAGCCTTTGTCTTTGCCTTTGTCTGATCTTTTTACATTCAAACAATGTCTGTTCGACAGTGTAAATTTTCCTGCAGTAAACACATCCAGGATATTCTCTAGGTCTGAACGTGTAGTTGGCGTCAAAATTACGAAAGTTACTTAAATCGTTAAAACGTTTTCTTTATGAAGTCCTATTTTCCCTATATTTTAAGGATATTCTAAATATGTTAATACCAGCTGACCAGAGCGAATATTTCGTAAGTTAGAAGTAGGCCTACACTTACCTGATTTAATACGTTGATGTGATTCAGTTAATTAAGTTTTATTAATTTATTTACGTTGGTATATAAATAACAGTTTATAAAAATGTATAAACTTTACGTTGATTTAATTTGATTGATTTGCGTGATAGATTACACTTGCATATAGAATCTAAACAATCGAACTAACAGCTGTCATGTTAGTTACAGCTTAATAACAGATTAACAGATTGTTAATAGATGACGCCTTTCATTAGGAACTATATGGAGTATAATTTAAAAGTTTTTAAACTCATTTTTACTTTCTCACTATACTATAGTGTAGAGAAAGTATAGTGATCGCAAAAAAAAATCGATGTTGAGATGTTTGTGGAAATATCCGTTGTGGGACCACCTGAGTCAAAAAAGTGGTTTTTACAAAATATCTGTTGTCTGTCTGTATGTATACAAAGCTAGAGAGAAAAATGTTCGATCGATTTCGAACAAATATGCACCAAACATGTCAATTAGGCCTGTATTGATGCACGAAAAAAGGTTTTGAAATTTTTTGAAAAACAACCTTCTTTTTGGCCAAAACACCCTCTAAAAATCAATTATTTTTTAATTAAAAAACCGCTCTAACGATTTTCATAAAATTTGCCTTATTTGTAGCCCTTAATGTAGCCATATGAAAAAAACTGCACCTTTCAAAAAATTCTCATTTAGCTAGTAATAATAATATCTGATTTTTGGGAGTTTTTTGGCCGTAAAGGGGGTTGTTTTTCAAAATTTGTCAAAACCTTTTTTCGTGCGTCTATATAGGCCTAATTGACATGTTTGGTACAAATTTGTTCGAGATCGATTGTTTTTCTTTGAAATTAATAATAATCTTTATTACTTACTCTCCTACTTTAATGTACTATCCTCTCTCCTACTTTAATACAATTACGGGAGTTGGCGTATTTATTTTGTATTGAAAATACTCCCATTCAGGGGTTGGTATGAGAAGCACGCAATGCATTTTGTATTGAAAGTAGTCCCAATATGGGGGTTGGTATGAGAAGCACTCAATGCATTTTGTAGTGAAAATACTCCCAATATGGGGTTGGCGTAGCCTACAATGCACACAATGTGCGTAGGCCTCTTCTCATAGCGTTCATTGTTAAGCTCACATGTGCGTCCTTAGCAGTGCCCGTGTTAATAATTTAAATATGTTTGTGAGAAAGTATGTGCTAGTTCCTGGAACCGTTTATTTGTAATGAAAACATGAATTTTAAGCTGTTTGTCTATTTTTCGTTAATATTTGGAAACATAAGCTCTAAAATGATGCTTGAATAATTAATTTTGATAAAGAATAAAGGGATATATCACTTAGCGACAAAAAACACTTTGCAATAATAAATATAAGGATACATTTATTGATAACGGCTGTAGGTTGACGGAACCGGTCAAGGTATTTTTCTATGAAATAATGAAATCCAGCTACAAAAAGGATTCACCTTTACATGAATTATTTGTGTAATTTTCTGAAACCTTGCAAAATTACAAATGTATGAAGTCTAGATTTTTACAAAGTATGTTACAATTTAAAATACTAGTACCAGGAGACCGAGCTAAAGCTCGATTATAAGCAGGGCTATGATTTCAATAACTTTTTTTATAGTACCTGGGCGACCGAGCATTACTCGGTATTTTTGTTATAGTTCATTTCACCTCAGCGTGAGGCAAATATAAATGACCGTAATAAAACCCTTACCCTCAGGCCTATTGTGCGACATCGGGGATGGGCACTTGTCGTCTGCCTTTGTATTAGAGTTATTGCTGTTTGTCCCAGTGCCATTATGCAAACTTTTTTAATTGAAAGAAAAACTTAAAACAAAATATATCATTCGCTGTGTTTTGATCGCGTGATTATTTTTATACCAAATATGAAGTAAATCGGTTGATTTTGGGGAAGGAAAAGTAAATAATTAAATCCTATGTGTTTTCAAATATTTTTTATCATCATGAATACGGAAATAAATTTACATTGAATAATGATGTTGAGTTTTATAAAAACCTCTTACTTACTACTGTACACAATAATCATCACCTTATAGTGGCCTGACATGCTTAACATTGTCGTTAATCAAACAATAACCAAGGCTTTATGTTTTGAATTGAAAACTCATAAAAAATACTTTACTCTTTATTTGGGCATTGAAAATTGACAACAAAATCAACCCAAGTATTATTAAATAAGCGTAAGTCCTTATAAGGGAATATATTAAATTTATATGGCACACCTACGTCATTGAAATAAATAAACTAATATTACTCTATTGACCACATTAGACTAATAACTTAATGAACCAATAAAGTAGCTATTTTTCACAAAACTAGATAGTTCTAAGAAATTTCAAGATTTCCGTTAAATATACTGTATTAGTCAAATTATATTAAATTTATAAATTAAATTAAAGATAAATAATAGACTATCATTAATGATGTACTTGTTTCGCCTGTCCTTAAATAGCCTATTAAAATTTTGTTTAGTGTGCAAGTAGCTAGAAGGAATAGCCTATGTTTAATTTTTATCCGTGCTATGTACTGCAATAAGATGTGTAATTTTATATTTTCGTGTAGCCCATGCTCTGTTTGTCTATAATATTAAGATGTATTTAATTTTAATTGTATTTTAAGCTCGATGTATATAGAACAGTTATTTAATAGTTTTACTTAATGTCTATATTTTAATACTGCATTTAATTAACAAAAAACTGTCAGGCCACTATAATGTGATGATTATTGTGTACAGTAGTAAGTAAGAGGTTTTTATAAAACTCAACATCATTATTCAATGTAAATTTATTTCCGTATTCATGATGATAAAAAATATTTGAAAACACATAGGATTTAACTATTTACTTTGCCTTCCCCAAAATCAACCGATTTCCTTCATATTTGGTATAAAAATAATCACGCGATCAAAACACAGCGAATGATATATTTTGTTTTAAGTTTTTCTTTCAATTAAAAAAGTTTGCATAATGACACTGGGACAAACAGCAATAACTCTAATACAAAGGCAGTCGACAAGTGCCCATCCCCGATGTCGCACAATAGGCCTAAGGGTAAGGGTTTTATTACGGTCATTTGGTTTTGCCTCACGCTGAGGTGAAATGAACTATAATTGTGTTTTTTTTTTATAGGAAAATGTATGTAAATACAAATCAGGTAAGTACTGTTTTGTAGGCCTACTCATAACTCGCGAAATATTAGCACGGGTCAGCTGATTTCAAGCTTAAAACAATTATAACCTTTAAGACAAAAAAAAAAAAAAAAAAATTTATAGGAGACAGCTGATGGAAATATTATAGGAAACAGCTGATGTTTGTCATATGTATCCTATTGATTTTAAATTACATAACCCCAATGTTAAAAATTTTCAATTTTCAAATGAGTTTTTCAGAAAAATACGAGTTTTCCTGAGGTAGTGGTTTTCACCAATCGATTTTTTAGTCCCAAAAGCCTCTAATCCCAAAGTTTCAGCAAAATCCTTCCGCTGGATCTCGAGATTGCTCGTACAAACACACAAACAAACAAACAGACATTGCTCGTATTAGAGTATAGGATTATTGCAAATTTCCGTGAACATCGTTTAGGTTAGGCCTATAACATTAAACAACTAAATAAAGGGTATGTTTATTTAGCAGAAGTATTCGTTGCCATGGTAACTATAAATAGATACTACATTAGGCTTACCTCTAATAAAATACAGTTTAAAAGAAAACAGATGATTATTGTAATGGCGTTGAAAACATTTGCATCAGCTGTGCTTCGTTTAAAAGAAAACAGATGATTATTGTAATGACATTGAAAACATTTGCATCAGCTGTGCTTTGTATTGTTTAAAATGGACAAATTTCACTTTTTAATTTAATAAAAAGACGTAGAAAACGAATTTTTCCAGACTGGTGACCATTTCCAATCGATTTCTCGTGGCCAAAAGCCCCATATAAAATCAAAAAATCAAAAACCCTTAGACGGAGATTCCAGATCCATTTAGCAGACAGACAATTATCTCTCGCTTTAGAAGATAAGATATTCATAATGGAAACAAAATTATGGCTATTACATTGAAAATCAAGATCCAACATGTAATTACCATTTTAAAAAAATATGTAAACAGTTAGGCCTATTCCGTTATATTTGAGGAAACGGAAGTTAGGATAAACAAACTTTCCTTATTTCTCACATAATGTCGCTTCAGATTACCTGTTCTTGGAGTACGTGCTTCCTCTCACGCCTACCTTCCTTCATAGAAAACAGGTTCTATGACAGTCCCGCCCTCCAAACTGGTAGGCTACATTCTTTGAATGTGAGTCCGTATCACATCTAAATCACATCTGTAGAGTTTTATGAATTGAACTAACTAACCTGGATCCTGGACATGAAATGTGGATTTTTAGATTTTCTACCTAAAAAACGCTAGAGGCTTTCAAAAATCTAAAAATTCGAATTTCAAACCTATTTATACGAAAACGGTTAGGTTTATAAAAAGAAAAAAATATGTACAAACTCGAAATTGATTGTAACCAGTGTTACAGGAAACCCAAACACGAATTTCCCTCCTGAGTCCGAAATTTCCCTCCAAACACAATAATTTGATAATTTAAAAATACATTTTTGTGTGTTTCTGCTCACAGGCCAGTAACTTTTTTTTGCTTAGTCGGTGACGATCGTTTTGCCTATTTCATTCAGGCATTGTCGAACAGATTTTTAATTTGCACGTATAAATGCGCGTCAATTTCGAAATAAAAACATTACCAGTACTGTCCAGGTAATGATCGAGTGAACACGTGCGTGATTCAAATTATTTTTAAGAATTAGTAACATTGCGATGTGTTTTAAATGATTACGTTTCATGTTGTATTATGTGTTGTGTAATGTTTTTATTTCGAATTTGACGCGCATTTATACACGTTTAATACTTTTATCTTACCTTTAAGGTTTTCATTAATGCTACTCCTCTATTAAAAACAAATTATTAAATATGCATTAGACTCCAAGGAGGTTGGCGTCCAAACCACTCAATGTTGTACCTAGTAAAAAGACGTTAAAAAAAATATTTACGTAAGAAAACATAATATCTTCGCTTGAGGTCTGTTAACAAAGATGTAATAAACTTTTTTATTTATAAACATTTCTATTCAAATAACAAAGATGGGTTGACTCTACAGTGATGTTTAACTGCTCAATTAAGCAGTCATAGCGCTTGCCTTTGGTCTAACACTACTCGATTGACAACGCTACTTTGTATTGAATATTTAACCCACTAAAAATCATCCAATCGTTATAAAACAAAACCCGTTGGAAAGGAAATGATTTAAATTTTGTATTTACAATTTTTTTCTAAATCGTATATTTACATACGTAATCATCGTTTTAAAATTGTAGTTTTCTGAAAACCTAATGTCGTGCGAATAAAACCCAGAGAAATTACTCATATCAAGCACAATACCGCTCGACAGAAATATTTTGACAATAACATAAAGATACCATTGAATTCGTTAAGCTTTGAACTTTCTAAAACTGCCTTCCAATCAGACGTCACTCTTATAGTTTTGAAAATATAAAGGTTTTTTGAATACCCTTGCAATTGGACAGTTTTCAACCAATGCAACAGCACATTTTGCATTCGAGATATCGCTTACAATTGGTAGTATTTCTATTTATATCGTGGTATCGTTTTGTAGGGAAAACTTCGATCTTTCGTTTGGTGTAAAGTAAACTAGATTTTACTGGTTAGATGTTATTCTTGCAGCAGTGGGAAATACAGACTTACAGCAAGTCTGTTATTACGCTGTTCCAATGGTCATTCTATATTCCCTTTATCCGCGAGAACTTTGGACAGTTTATTTTAATTTTGTGGAACAAGTAATAAATTGTGAAATAGTTTACAAAATGAGAATTTACAAGTATACAGATAAAATCTATGATTTATTCTCTACACTTTCTTATAATAATATTTCATTTTTGGGTAAAGGGTACATTTCTAAATGTTATTACTATTCAAACTAGGCCTAGTTTTGTTAGCAGTCTTATAGTAGGAACATAAAAGCTGGTGTTTTCAAAATAATAATTTTAAATTCTTAAATAATTTTATACAGTTCTATTTAGAATTAAATTAAGAAACTCTTTTACATTTATGAAAAAATTACAAAAAATATTTACTACTTTTTATGTAGGCCTATAGTTGAACTTTTTCCTTCCGTAACTGAACATTTTTGTTTCTTGAACTAATAACTTTGTAAATTTTACATCAATAATTTTTTTACTGGCAAATATAAATTCTTTGAACCTTTTTCTACAAAAAACCTATGGAACACTTTTGCATTGGTTTATAATTACTATATTTGACGAATTTTTGAAAATATGCTTGCACACGCAACGAAATTGCTTGGCGTTGCAAAAAAAAAATTAGCATGAACAGATCAAGGGTTGATGGCAGAATCAGACTAAGTTACGTTAAAAATATGATCACATTCAAGGTACGACAGAAATACGATATGTGCACTAAATGGACACGGTCCTAGGACAATCAGAAAGTTCTGTAAAAAACCTGTCTTGTCGCTTCAAGCATGTGTGGGTCACGCATTTATTTGCTTCTATTTACAAAACAAACGGCCTTGTTGGTTGAATGCAAAACTGCGTCACCGTTTCCGATCAAGGCTATTTTGCAAATTAATGGAAGTATACATTTTCTAATACGAACAACACATTGGTGCCTCTTTCAAACGCATATAGCAAAACCTTCAAAGTGGACACCCATGCCAGCAAATTATAAACATTAGGCTACGTCGTTTAACTGGCTACGCAAATAATACAACTTGTACGGGTTTTAATTATTGTATAACTCTGGTATCAACTACCTACCTACAGCAACGCCTCCAGATGGACGCCAGTTTGTAAGTGCCTATATACTGAAAAAATCGCTTAGCTTCATCCTGAAGTAAGTTAGAATTTGTATAGGTGAGTCGCAAATGGAGTTGTATTTATGAATCAGTGGACGCACATTGGGTTAAATAGATGAATCTGAGAGTCGCACATTGGGTTGTATATATGAAACAGTGAGTCGCACATTGGGTTGTATAGATGAATCAGTGAGTCGCAAATGGGGTTGTATATATGAATCAGTAAGTCGCA